>CATIWK010050874.1:0-10183 GCA_949634005.1 Mallotus japonicus | reverse complement strand
CTGTTATTGTTTTCTTCCTTTCATTTTTTCTTTCTTTCTTTGATTCTTTCTCTGTCCTTTTCTTCCTTTCATTTTTTCTTTTATTTTTTTCTTTTCTTATTTCGTTTCTTTCATTTTTCATTCTTAAACGCCAATATTTTTCATTCTTTCTTTCATTCTCTGTTTATGAACTCTTTTGATGCCCTTGACCTCCGGCTGCAAATCCACCAGACTTGTCTTGGCATATTCCTTATAAAATGAATAACCAGCTTCATATGAGTCAAACTCCATATCATCACGAGGTTCTACAATTGCAAAGCCTAATACAGTGTTAAAATCCATTATTGTAGATAAAGTATTAATATCCACTGTATCCAACTCCAAGAAAAAATTGCTAAGATATTAGACAATTCTTTTGCCCAAGCTCCAAGAAAAAAAGCAGTAAAATGAAACAATTACTATGTTTTATATATATATATATGAGGCAAAGTAGGCAATAAACACTTGATTTCAAAAGATATTTAGTAATTGTTTACAAAAAAAAATTGCTACACTTGATCAAAAATCATAATTAGCAATTGCTAAATCTGTAGGTTTCTAAAATCATCATCAACTGCAGGCATCAAAAAATAGTTATTATTTCATAAAAGTTCTATCTTGCTCTTGTCTTTAATCTTAGCTATGTTTTATACAAGGTAGCATCTCAATTCATCTTGCTCTTATCTTTAGCCGTAGCTATGTTTGTCATAGAATTCTGTGACATCTGACTTTCATGTTGTGTAACTCGGATACTTTGTGCTGCTATTGCTTTTCTAGATGCACCACTTACATACTGCACCCTTGAATCTCCTGGCATCTGTGCAATGCAAGAAACATTAATTAAGCTACCTTGAATGATGTTGTATTAAAGAGCATGAAAAATTGAGCAAACAACAAGAGAAATTCTATTGCAATTGTAGATGATGAAAATAACTCACTCTAGCATAAATATTTCCTGACTCACTGAAAAACCTCACACCGTAACCCTATCTCACCTATCAATGTAACAAAATTATATCAGCACCTCACAAAGATAGCAAGAAATTCACAAACATTATATGCACATCATAGTCATACTCAGGTTGAAAATTTTAGACAATTAGACTACCTGTCTTATCTCTTTCTGCATTTGATTATTTCTTGAATTACTACAACCTAGTGTTGGCTGGTTTTGATTTCTGACTGTACTTTTAGATGGTGTGCTTCTTTTGTTCTGCACAAGTGGGTTCTTCCTTGGCCTACCTCTTTTATTCTGTACATTAAATAATTTACATATAATTATTTATAAAATTCAATAATTGAATAACATTAATTAAAGAACACTAAAGCTTTGGTGGTCTGACAGCAGCTGGTTGGTCTTTCTTTGGGCAACCTCTCTTGTTATGTCCAGTTGCAAAGCAATGTTGACAGACCATTTGCATGCCATGTCTACTGAGATTACCAGGTTTTTTAGGGTCTTCCTCAGGTGCCTTCCTTCTATTGACCTTTGGCCTTCCAGGCATTTTTCGATAAGGCGGAGGCAATAACGGATCTGTTGAAATTTTAGGCCACACATTTGGACCATTTAAAGGTTCTAAACCAGTTTTATAGACAGCAAGATACAAATCTTTTTTGTAATATTGGTCCACATAATCCAAAACCTCATATCTCATATAATTGATTCCAGCAATGCCATGGGAGCATGGGATACCAGTCAAATCCCATGCTCTACATGAACATGATGGTGGACTTAAAGTGACAACAAATTGATCTTCACCCATAGTAACTTGAAGTTTATTCCCAACAGCAAGCTTCACTTTGTAGAATCTAGTACCATACTTCAATTTGGAGTTCACCATTCGCATTATTCACCTCAAAACCTGGTGGCAATTCACTTCCACTTAAATCAAAACTTGGTGGGATCTCACTAACATCTATATCAACTACAATATTTTCATTATCTACATTTGTGCCCTCCACCCACTCATCTGCAGGAAATCTGTAATTTTTTGTTTTGAAATATGTCAATAAGAAAATTCAAGTTTTCTTCAAATAATAATTACTATATAAAACATCTCAAGAAATCTGACAAATAAAATGTAAAAATATTATACACAATGCAGCCCTAAAATTAATAATTCTGAATTTAAAACCTTATTTTATAAAGCTATATTATTCAAAACATCTAAATAAATAATGAATCTGTAATTTGTTGGATGTTACAGGGAATTAGAGACTATCTAAATAAATAATGAATGAAACTAGAGAAAAAAGTACATATTTTTCTTAAAGCAAACGCTCATGTCCTTTTAGTAAATAGATTAGTAAGGGCTGCACACCCAATGCGTTCACTTTTAGCTCATTGATGAAGGGACTGTTTGAGGTGGGTAACAGCCACAAAGCAATGGAGGTGTGGAAGGACATAGTGAAAAATAATTGTGCTCAGAACAAGTTTTGTTATAGTGTACTCATTCATGGGCTGTGCTAGGTAGTGCGAAGGAAGGAAATATTAAAACTCACCAGATAAAATTAATTAAATTAAATCTCACCAAATCAGCATATATAGCTATTGTCCAAAAAAAAATATCAGCATATATAGCTGATGTTCAATTTAAATTGGAGTACATAATTTTGAAAGAGAACTCACCCATTTTTTCTTTTTATTGCTCTTCCCATCAACTGCTAAATCCTATTCACTTTTTTTTTTATTGTTATTAACGTGAAGAAACCATCTAAAGAGAAGTTAAAAAATAAATAAATAAAAGAATGAAAAAATGAAAGAAAAATTGAAAGAAATAAAAGAATAAAAGAAGAAAAAGAGACAGAACCGTAGAAGAAAGAAAAGAAAAGCAATGTCGCGTTTTGATTTTAAATAGGGTCTGTGTTTTTTTGTTTGAACTAGGGTTAGCTGATGTGGCACTGGGTCCCATTTAGTTGAAGGGAGTTTGTCCACCTCAGCTTCTAGGTGTACATTTTATTTTTTTATTTTGACCAAATTAAAATTATGCTATAATTGCAAAAAAAATAACAAATTGGTTTAGTTTTGCCAATTTTCAAAGTTAGGTATATATTTGCAAAAGGTTGAAAACGTTGTGATTTTTGACACCAATAGCCCTATATATATATATATATATGACTAGAGTTTTGGATGCTAATGGTAACGGCTTATAAGTTAGGATTATGTCAATGACTAAAAAAATTTTAAAAATATATATCAGTACAAACAAAGTTAATACTGATAAATTTATTTTATAAAGTGGTATATAATTCATAAAAAATGAAAATATTTAGTTTATTATTATAAAATTAAATCAGGCATGGTGGTGAATTGAGGAGGCAAATTGAAAATTTGGACATGTAGAGCCCTCCAAATCCTTGAGAATCTAAATTGCTAAAGCATAAAGGACTTAAATGTAAATTTAATTAAGCATTAAAACGTAAGCTATGGCGTGGTTGTGGAATTGCCTTTGACCCTCTTCCAATGAACCTATCCCAGATACTAATATTACCACCCAGCAATCATTTTTGAGTCAATTTAGTCCAACTTTCCATTATATTTTATTCAACATTATCGCTATCAAATGTTTGTTTGTTTTTATATGATCAATAACCCTTAGTTTACGATGCACACACAAAAAAAATAATAAATAACCCTTAGTTTACTGTTAGTGATGGAATAGTTAAATAATAACTCTTTTTACAAATATTCTAAATAATAGAGTTTAATTTCTGTAGTCATCGATTTAAAACAAAAAAAATTATCTCCCATTATGTAATTTATTAAAAGTTAATTCATATGATATTCATATTAAAAAAAAAACCTTACCTTGTATATTTGTTTTTTTTGGTAATACTTATCTTTTAAACAAATAAAGGTTTATTTACTATTTAAAGCTTGTTTGGTGGTGGTGGGGTGAGCATTCAGTTCAAATAATTGATTTGGTTCAATTATTTTGTTGGTTTGATTTCTTTTTAATCAGATTCGGTTTGGTTTCAAATAGTAAAAAATGAATTTTCTTTTTTTAGGAAAAAAATGAAATTATTTTTGGTTTGCTCTAGTTTTGCTTGCACATAAAAATCGAAGAAGCTAAATAAACCACAATTTTATTATTTTTTTTATTTTCTAACATATTTCAATTTTCAAATAATATATAAGTAAGGATGCATTCTATGGTTACTTTATTTTTAACAAAGTAAGTTTCACTTTATTTATAATCACCATTAGATTATGAAATATACTCTCATCCTATGGTGATAAATACAAAGTAAAAATAAAGTATTTAAAAAATAAACTAACTGTAGAATCTCCCATAAGTAATAATAAAAATCTTAAAACAAATTATAATTTTGAAATTCAATTGTGGTCATTTGGTTCCATTTTTTTTGGTTCGATTTGGTTTTTCCAAAATTTCTATTTGGTTCAATTTTCATATTTATAAATTCCATCAATTTGATTTTGGATAATTTCAGTTCGATTTTAACCAAACTTACCAAATGCTCATTCCTAATAGTGGTGGAATGAATATCATTTTTTTAATTTTTAAATGTTTATAAAAATTTCTTAAAATTATTTTAGCCAAAAAAATTATCTTAAATTTAGATTTTTAAAATTAAGTTTTCACAACAATGACAGACTCTTCATCATGTGTTTAGTAACAAATTTTTAATAATTCTTTTTGTTTTTGAGAAAAAATTTTAATAATTCTTAAATTCAAAATTTTTTAGAGATATAAATTATCATTAAACTTTATTCAATTTAGTCAAAACATTTAAAATTCCAGATTGAAAAAAAAAATAATTATATTGGATTTTAATTCTAATTGTAATTTAAAATATAATTTAAATTTTTAGATAGGATTAAAATACTTAAATAATTTATTATTTCAAATCAAATTATTAAATTTAGCGCATTATTTTTTTTCAAATCTATATTTTCGTTTCTATCACATGCATGTGTGTATATATATATATTGTTTCTTTTAATTTTTAAAGTATAATTAAAATGAATTGAAATGGGGTATATATATGTATACATGTTATATAATGAATAATTTAAAAAAAAACTCATCATGCATTGTATAGATAATACAATACAAATAAATAAATACAATTAAAAATTCAGCCAATAAAATTAAGAATATAGATTTAAAATGTTGGTTTTTTTACCATTATAAATTGAAGAGAAAAAATAATAAAAAAAATTTGATATCGAATTCTCTGCTTCACTTGATAGTTTATTCAAACTATTGGTTATCATACGAAAAGTAACAAAGGAAAAAGGGAAGAGAAGAGTTTTGGTAACGTGTGGGATGCGCGTCGACAAAAATGAGCAAATACGTCAATTATCAACATCTTTCTAAACGTACCATAACCTTCACTTGCACGACCTTCTCCATCTCTCGCGATATTTTCAATTTATTTATTTTTTCTTAATTTTACTAGATTCTTTGGTGTAGTCTATTGTTACTTTAGTTTTTATAAAGTAAGATTTACTTTGTTAATAATAGCTTTTAGATAATTTAACACATTTGTATCCTATGGTAATAATAGCAAAAAATATACAAAGTAAATAAAAAAGAAAGTAATGGTAGAATTTTTCAGATTTTTTTATTATTTTTTAAAAATATTATATTTAATTTATATATTTTATTAATTTATGAAAAAATTTATGCATGTATTCTAAATCATTGTATAATTAGTTCTGATGATTTCTTTATTTTTATTAATGAGTTTTACAATTGTTTTTTAATTTTATTTTTTATTTACATTATATATACATATATATATAATTAATTAGTTATCAAGTTAATAGTTTTTAATTTTATTTGTATAAATCCGTGTATTATATAAAAAAACCCTGTTAGTACATAAATGTGAGAAATATTTTTCTAGAATATTTTTTTTAATAATTAGAAATATATTTTCCTTTTTTTACAAACAAAAAGTAGTAAGTATGCGATGATGAAGAGTCTTAAATATTTTGTATCTATTTGAGATTTTGATAAGTGACCCAACCATTTATTTTTTTAGAAGAATATAATATCATTACTAAGGAAAGATCATTACAGAGATGAAAAATAACACATAACAAATAAAAACTACCAAAAAAGGTAGAACCAACCCATCCAAATAAAGACAGAACAAAATATAAACTTGACAATACAAGATTTGTACCCAAGAGACAACCAAGATAGAAATACACTTAAAAAATTAAGTGAAGCAAACGCAGAATTTTAGCATTCATATAATTTCAATTCATGAAAATGGAATGGTCAGATGCTTGATTTCTGGGTAGATCGGACCAAAACATCGATACCTTCTGCAGAGGGGTGGCATTCAAGCTCACTTTGACAGATCTGGAAGTTTTGTGAAGAAACATTCGTATATTGAGTAGATAAAGCCGAAAGTTCTTCAAAATGGGAACAAATCTCCATTGCAAGAATAACAAGGAGAAGTAAACTCATAACAACAATTTATTCATAATTAAGATATGAAGAAAAATTATAATAAATTTGAAAAAAATACTTCAAATCTACGGTGAAAACAAGAGAAAATGGGTAGAGAGGAGGAATTTTGACCAAAAATGGCCAACCCCACCCCCCCAAAAAAAAAAAAAAAACCATATGAACCAGGCAGGGACGGACCCACATTGAGTGTGGGCCCCCCCCCCGTTTTGAAAAAAATAACACTACTTTCCCCCAACTTGGTCCAGGGCCCCCTCAATGGTGAGAGCTAAGTCCGTCCCTGGGAACAGGAACAAAGGTGAGAGGAAAAAGAAGGAAAAGAAAGAAAGAAAAGTTAATGTGAATTTTTTCTTTAGATATGGGGATGACCAACCATTTATTAGATCTTATCTTTTATTTCAATATTTTAGGAAACTATTTATTAGAATATGATGACAAAGTTGGATCACCAGTCACTGTTACACAATTATTAATTTGGATAATGTTCTTAAACATAGTAAGATTTATTTTTAATCAATCGAAATAGTTTTTAAGAGGATCGTGCACCTTTTTCTCTATTCTTTTTGTCAATGTTCATCTTTTTCAACATAGTTTCATAATCTGGTTTTGAATAGTTTTTAGGCCATTTTGACAGTAAAACTATTCAAATACCAGTTTTATTACAATATTTTGTCTATAAATAAATCTTATATGAATTTATGTGTTATATTTTGATAATATTATAGTGACATTTTGGGTTTTTGATCTTCAGATCTATTTTGTTTTAAGCTTTATTTCCCTCTGCTCCAATCCCTTTTGCAGCAAATGTTAAAATCCTGATCTGCTGGCGCTTAAAGATCTATATGCTGGAGCTGCTGGGTCTGTTTGAAAATCAGATAGAGCTTGAAGATCATTTGCTTCTTTGCTAATTAGATCTGATCTCAGCTTGATGTCCATTCTGCAGAAGATGTCAAATCCTGGATTGCCAAAGCTGAAGATCAGATTGCTGGAGTTGCTGGATCTGCCGGACTGCTAGAGCTTGGAAATCAGATCTCTGTTAATGGGTTTGGTTGCTTCAATGGTTTTTTAGATTTGATTTCAATTTGATGATGGTATCTTTCTACATGAAACCTTGTGTTATCCTCATCTCCAAATGCAAATATGGATTTCACCAAAAGGATTTCATGTGCTTTCATCATCATCTCCTGAAGCTCTCAACATAAGTAGCTCAAATATATGGTTTTATGAGCTCAAATTCTTGTATTTTTGGTATAATCATTCTATGATCAATAATATCCACTACGGTTCAATAAAAATTTGGATAATGTTCTTTATATATACATAGATAGAATATTTGCATATAAAGCATGTTTTTGTGTTAATTTTTGGCATAAAAAAAATTACATGATAAATGGTTGGTTCTTTTTAAATAATGTTTTTTAACTGTGTAGCTTGTTTGGATCCCATACGGTCACGACTAATTAGTTGTTAGTGTTAGAGAGAATAATCTACTATCTAGAGTAGAACACCACATCAGTGAGTCCCACCAACCCCTTACATGAAATTCAAAAAAAAAAATCTTAATTAAAGCAACAAAAGTTTGAACCTAAAACTTTAAAATTCAAGGGCCTCAGCATACACGATTCGATCTAAGCCTTGTCGGCTCTTTTTAAATAATTTCAAACTAGGATATCATTATAAGTTAATTCTCAAAATTAATCTTATTAATTATTTTTAAAATTATGACCAACAATTAATTTGATTAAACTTTATGTGCTTTTTAACAACATAAAGTGTAAAAATTATTATTATAATTCATCAAATATATATTTTAAGTGTGTGTTTGGTGTAAATAAATTTTTAAAATTTTTATGGAATTTATTTATAAATCTAAGTGAGTACATTAAGTGTACTTGGTATAAATAAATTCAACAAAATTTTATAAAAATTATTTACAAATTCAAGTGGATATATTTGGTTTAAATGAAAAATTTAAGAAATTCATTTTTAATTCAACCTTTTAATTTTATGCAACTATTTATTATTAAGTCAAATTTTAAAGAATTTTCAAATGAATTCATTTGAAGTGAATTTCAAAATATTCATTTAAACCTAACACACTTCATCAGTAAGAACTTATTTGCAAATGAATTATATTTAGAATTTGTAGTTCAAATGAATTCCATAAAATTTTGTGGAATTCATTTGTAAATCCAAGTAAGTATATTTAGTTTAAATGAAGACTTTATAAAATTCATTTCGATTCTAACTTTTTAATTTTTTGGAATTGTTTGAAACTAAATCAATTCTTATTAATCAAGTATGTTTGATTTAAATGAATTTGTAATTCATTTGAAAATGAATTCTATATGAAATTTTATTTGAATGAAATGAATTTTTTGGTAAAATTGAACTAAATAAGGACTTAAATTCATTTGAAAATGAAATGAATTTTTTCATCTAATTGAATAAAAAAGTAAAATTGTAAAAAATAACTGACCTTGCTTAATCATTGTTGTGTATAAAATATTTTGTGTATAAAAGAGAAATTATTTTATTATTGTGTAAAATATTATTTGATTCTAATATAAATTTACAACTTTTTAGAATTGAAAAGAAACTCAACAAAAATATAACAAGTGGTTTACACCAACAAAATCAAATAGAACATATAGATTAAAAAATATAAAAGAACCAAACAGATATGAAATTCTTGATTCATTCAATATTCAATAGGTTGTGAGTTATAAAACATTAGTTACAATTTGCTTATAAAATTATTAACACAAAGATAATGATTTCTCATGTCAAACGTTAAAAACTATATACTCACTTCTAATATTTTAAAAGGCTAATTCCATTAAAAAAATATGATTTTTATTATTTTTTTAATTTAATTATATCTTTTATTTTGATAAATTTATGTAATATTAAAATTTTTATAATTCAATACAATGGAAAATTTTATGCTGAAAATTAAATTTTGTCCCAATTGATGCATGTGGTGCCACATCAAAACTCATTGTTTTGACTAATTGTCAAAAAGTATAATTTTTTTCTTGTAATTTAATCAAAACTTATTTATTTTAAAAAATAATATATGATTTTTATTTTTAATTGAATATATATACAATGAATATTTAACTAACAATAAAATAAAATTAAATAGTTTTAGTTAAATTCTTGATTTATAAATAGAATATTTTTTATATCTATTTTATGATATGTGGTTAAAGATATTAAAAATATTATTACAAAACTATGCTATTAATAAAATAACAAGTTTATTTTCCAAAGGATGTATTATCGACAAAATAACCTTTTTTTTTTCAACCTTTTATTGCTCAACAAGAAACTTAAATTTCATTCATGCCAATTATAGATGGAAATGAAAATTTTATTTCTTGTTATTATTGAATTAAAATTAAAATTAACAAATAACAAATAATATATTTAGAAAGTTATTAATTTGTTTGTAAATTAATCAACTAATTAAAATTTAATTTTAAATTTTTGTTACTTAACATGTATCAATTGAAAAAAAAAAAAAGAAATATCAATTGTCAAAATTAATAAATTGTTTCTTAAATTATAATTAAATTTTATTATGAATGTGAATGAACAATATATTGCATGTGAATGAACAATATATTGCTTGTGAGAGAATAGTTCTCAAATAGTGGAAAGAAAATCTCTATATAAAGAGATTGAAATTCATTAATGTAAAGGGTAGAAAAAAGAAA
>CATIWK010050755.1:0-10359 GCA_949634005.1 Mallotus japonicus | reverse complement strand
TAACTAACTAATAACCAAAATTAAATCAACAAAAGAAAACAGAATTTAACTAAACTAACCAAAGAAATTACAGCAAGAAACCGTAGGAGAAAGGCTCACTTGAGCTTAGGATAGCCTTAGAAGACTACCCTGCAGTATCCAAGTTCAGAGTACAGCCAAGGAAGAAGGAAAGCAGCAACCTCAGGCGAGAAAAGAAGCTTGATCTGCTGTCTGAGGTCAACTGAGGTAACAACCTGAAGATGAAGAAAATCGATCGAGCTTGATGCTGATGAGGATGACCAACTGATGCAGCTTGAAGGTCAGTCCGTACCAGAAGGAAAACGCGCACAGAGAGAGGCGAGAAACAGCTGCTGATCGCGCGAGGAAGAAGATGGTGGTTGTCTGAGGTGAAGTGAAGAGAAGAAAAGAAAGAAAGAAAGAAGAGGGGAAGAGGTAGGATTTGGGGAGAGAGAAAGTAATTCTCTTCAATATAATAGTTAATAATAATAATAATAATTAAATCCCCACCACTTATTAAAAATATACCTATATTTATATATTTCACCAAATGCACATTATATATATACATATATATATACTAAACAACACACAAACAAATATATATGTATATATGTATAATAACCAAATAAGATTTAATTAAATTACGAATGTTAAAATAAATGATTAAATATCAAATAGTAAATTAAATAATTAAATAATAAGATTTTAAACTAAATATACTTTGTTAACACTGAAAGTTCAACTTTTAATATTAAAATTTAAAGAAATATTTCGGGTCTCAACAGATGATTTGTATCAGATGTTACCAACAAGCTTAAGAATGTCCTTGAAGATCAATCTCAAGTCTTATGTCAAGAATCTGGTTATCTATGATGCTCCACTTGCCCATGATTGGAAGGAAACACTTGATGGGATTTTAAGGTGGTTGGCTCCATTGGCACATAACATGATCAGGTGGCAAAGTGAGCGTAGTTTCGAGCAGCATCAAATTGTCAAACGAACAAATGTTCTTCTGCTTCAGACATTATATTTCACTGACAGGGTAAAGACAGAGGCAGCTATTTGTGAGCTACTTGTTGGGTTGAATTACATATGTCGTTATGAACACCAGCAGAATGCTCTATTGGATTGTGCGAGTAGCTTTGATTTTGAAGATTGCATGCAGTGGCAACTGCAGTGTCGAGCTGCTTTTTCGATTAATTTTTCATTGCTGAACTTAAATACTCCCAAGAAGTTTGTGAAGTGTTCGATAAGAAATTCATGATGTTGTTCACAGTTTTGCAACCTCAGTGGCAAGGAAGGATCATCGCGTATTCGTTGTACCATATGGCACTGAATTAGAAGAGTGGCTGGAGGACTATACATCTGAACAATTGTAGTTTATGATTCTATGTTTCTTCTTTCGTTTTCTCTTCCGATTTCTTAAAAGTAATAGATATTGTTAGCATAAGTACAAATAATCAAGATTTTCATAAATGGATGTGGAAGGAGTGCTTCAATTCCTTGACATTATGCCCGGAAACTTGAAAGAAAGAAAAAAAATTTCTGCAGTTTTAGAAGAAGAAGAAGAAGAAGAAAAAAAAAAGAAACTTAAATAATTATTTTAAAAATTAATAAAAAAATCAAAAAATTCAATTTAAAGTGAAAGAGGAAAGAGAAATGAAGAAATAGTCAAATATATATTTATTTATTAATTTTTATTCAACTCACGCTCTTAAAGAGCTTGTGCATTGCACACATTGTGGTTTGGAGTTAATTGGTCTTAAAAATAGAAGTTTTGTCCTTAAATGTCAAAAAAGTTAAAATTCGACTTATTTGACCTTTCGCTTCAAGTTCAAGGGGGCAGTTTTGGGGGCAGTTTGACCTTCACTTCATTAATTGTGGCCAACAAATTGATAATCGCACATACCTCATTAATTCGTTTAGAGGAAACTTAAGTTTAAAATTCTCATTGGTCTACCTAATTGATGATAATTTTTATAATTAAATATAAGATATTTCAAAATAAATAAAAATCACTAGTGAGTAAATGGTGTGATGACTAATTTTTTAAAATAATGTAATGTAAAAAATTTTAATAATTCAAATTTTCAGTATTATTAAAAAAATTATTTCAACAAATTTCGAATGAAATAATAAAAAGAAAAAAAACATAATAATATTCATTATTCATGATTTTTGCTAATGAAAAAAAAAAGGTGGAGTCTGAATCTGAACCCAATTTCATAATATCTAATTGGAGGTTAAAAGGAAGGGAAAATTACACTAGGTACAATATTTTATAATTTTTTTTCATGCTTACCTTTCTTTTTTTTTTTTAATTTTATGTTTTTTTTTCAAAAGCTCAAAACTCATTTTTTTTCTCTCTTTCTTTACCATTTTTTTTATTTTGTATTTTTTTATTTCTCTTCTTCTTCTTTTTTTAAATTTTTTCATTTGTACAACGTTTTTGTGGTTATTTTGGCGGTTGTTTTTTTTGTTGCTTCAGCTTTATGTTTTTATGAGGTTGTTTTACGATGATTATTTTTTTGGTTATTTTTTGTTTTATTTTTTTTTTCTTTTTAATTGTACTATATTTTGGCAGTCGTTTTTTTGGGTTTTTTGTTTCCTGAATTTTTTTATTATTTTTTCAATTGTTTCGGTTGTTGTTTTTTGGTTATTTTGACTTTTTTATGGTTGTTTTTTGAGGTTATTTTTTTGTTTTTTGGCAGTTATTTTTATGGTTGTTTTTGCCGTTATTTTCTTGTTATTTTTAGTAAAAAATAAGCTAAAAAAATGAAAATGAACCAAAAAATAACAAAAAACAACTACAAAAATAAGTTCAAAAAATTGCAACAAAAAAAATAAATAACAACAAGAACCACAAAAAAAAAAAAAAAAGCGGACTTGCTTATTGTTTTTAGTTTTTCATTTGCTTTCTCTCTATGCTCTCTGTCTTTAACGCAAAAAAAAAAAAAAATGATGTCGTTGAGTCGATCTACCAAATCTGAATTTTTTTTTAAAATATGAATTAAAGTGTGGGTGATGGGATAACATTAAATAAAAAAAACCGCATTTTTAAAAAAGATTTTTCTATTTTTATGTATTTTTGAAAAAAAAAACTCATATTTTGTATTTTTTTATATAATTTTTTAAAAAGTCCCTAATTAGAAAATCATTCAGATCCACATCCACTGAACAACAACTTCTTTCATTAAATAACAGAGTTATAATATTCTTGGTTGAAAATGGCCTTTTACCTAAATTTGTTCATTTTTTTCCTATAGGCCCTTTAAATTAAAGGTCCCATATTTTGACAAATCCGTATTTTCACCAAATTAATACCTAATTAAAAACGTTTATCATATAATGAATAATATAAATTAACATCAACAAAAACATATATATATATATATATATATTATTAATCAGTTTAATCTTCAAAGCAAATGAATCCTACCCATACAAGTAAACTACTCTTCCCCTATCAATCCATACATTAAATTAAAAAAACCACAACAACCATGCATGCCCAGATGTTTTAAGTGCACATCAATCCTAAAATTATTCTGATTGCATGTCTCAATCTAATGTAATTTCTTTATTATATTATCAAGTAGAATGTTGTGAGATTCATGTCAAGTATGCATTAGGATTTAGGTCATCTACCCTTTTGAATAATTAAAACAATACCAAAGTAATTTTTTTATATATAATTTTTTCAGGCAGGTAAATAAAGCTGTGCCTCATGCAATCTTATTACATGCTCTAATAAGTCTAACCATTTGAGAATGACATAATATAATTTAAAATTAAAGGAGGGGTTAATTAATTATTATATTGAGTTAAATCCTTTTAATTAATTAATTAATTATTCATCGTCTTTTGTTAGGGAAATTAAACTAACATTATAGGGTCTTTTACCACTTTGTTACCTAATCTTGATTCTTAATCTTGATTCTTGACATGTTTTGGTCTTCTTGGTTAGTAGCTCTCACTAACCATTGAAGACTTTTCATGACTACCAAACTCTACAAGTCTAAGATAAGAAATGGAAAGAGACAGATTAATTATTCAAACAAAAATAAATTAATAAAGCTATGTATACACACATATTTATATAGTTTTATAATAATCATGAAATATAATTTCCAAAATAAATAAATAAACATGAAATATCACATGTGCATGACGATTAGCTTATGTTTGAACAAGTAAGCATGAAGCCAAGTGGCTCAACCCTAAAATAGAGTAATCTCCTATTGTTTGACAATATATGTACATTGCTCTTCCTTTTAAAATAGTATAATAAGAACTTAGTTACACGAGTGCTTGGATTTTGCTGTGTATATATAAGAGTTTAAGTTTGACAAGATTGCGAAGAAAATTCATACATCTATATACATGTTTTGCAGTCATTTCAATGACTAAATTAACTCAATTTTTTTGTAACTTTCAAACGAAATGACTTCAATCAATCTTGGTATTTTGACATGATTTTATCAATATTGCAATTATTTCAATGAAGAATCTATGTGCTTCTTTTGACATTTTTCGGGCAATAACTTTTTTTTTTATTTAATATTTTCAGCATTCAGTAGCAATAAAAACTTCAACTAATTCGGAGTTCGAGTCAGGTGAATTTACAAAAGGAGCAAAACTCTGATAGTATTTATTTTCTACATATATAAAATATTAAAACTCAAATCCAATGCCTTATTTAAAAAAACTGCTTATCATTTGAACCACCAAATGTTGTTACCAATATCTATAGCTTTAGCTACCAAATATTTTCAGCTCCTTTTACATATATATCTTTTACTAATTTTTTAATTAACCTAAATATAAAACCTAAATATTTAGATTTTATTAGATGGCGTGTGGTGTTACTGTACTGTTTGTGTGTTTTAAATTATTAAATTCTCAAAAAAAAAAAACCTAAATATAAAACCAACGAACTGATATAACACAAATTAATAGCGTATAATGAGTTTCAACTTCTTTGATTTTATTATATGACATATATATTATAATAAAAAATAAATAAGTTTAAAATTTCAACATTTCACACATGTATTTTATTCAACTTAATTAGCTTTTTTCTACCTCACAATACCTAATGTATATAGACTCTTAAATATTACATCGACAAGTTTTGGTGAGATATTTAAATTGACAGATTTTCTAGATAAAGAAATTTCAAAATGCAGCAGCCCTCCCCTCTATGTATAATTTTCTTCTTTGCCCATTAATTTCATGGAAGGTGAACTTGATTTTAGTAAAAAAAATTTAAAATTTTGCCAAACAATATTTGAATGAAATCTCAAATATACATATTATTACATAAAGCAGACAACAAATTGACATGTTTGGTGCCTTCCTCAAAGTCTTAGATCATATGAGTTTGGTGCCAAATCATAGCAAAGCAGGAAAGCAACAACAAAAAAATTAATCGATACATAAATGCTTACACATATATAATATATTTTTTGATTCTTAATTTTATATATTTTTTTTATTATTGATTCTTAATTTTTGAAGTCTAATTACGCATGCGTTAGATTCTCAGATGCAATATTATAGCAACTAATTACCATCCTATAAACTATGAAAATGGATATACAGAAACGTAATTGAATTTTTTAGGTAATTATTCATTTAGGAGTTCAAAGCAGAAGAGTTATACACTATATATATACATATGGATGTACATAAACGTAATTGAATTTTTCAAGTAATTTATCCTTTTAGAAGTGTATACGAAAGAGTCGTATGCTATATATATATATATATAATGTACGTGGCTATGCATGTAATATTCAACTAAAAAATAAATGGTGCAGCATGCCTGACAGCATGATGCAGGGCTCATTGTATTCAATGCAAACGCCATGGATGAATTAATTTTTTTTTGTTTTTTTTTTGCCCCCTATATTTATTCACCCATTGGGTCACTGGGCCTTCTTCTCCTAATGTACTTTTGAAACAGACCAAGTTAAATATTATCAAGTGAAAGAATTTTTAAGTGAACCTTGTTTATCATATAAGATTATAAACTAGATATTACGATAATGATATATGATATATCGCAATTTTAATTAAAAATATTGTAAATCCATCCATGGGAAATTTGTTTAAACTCTAATTATTTATCAGTCCATGGGGCATGTCGCCTTTTTTTGTTTACTAATTTTCCCTTTTAAATAATTATAATAATAAAGAAAATCTGATATTTACTTTCATAATTTTTTTTTATTTGAGAATTATTAAGATTTCTTTTGCCTTTTACGTATTGGTGTATCGATCAAAAGGGCTATTTAATTAGGAAGATGATTATAAAGGAAAAGAAGTGAAAATTTGGGGTGAGAACTTAGAAAGAAACAAATCTATTAGGCCTTCAGTATTAGTTTTGAAGAAATATAATCAGGCATTTGGGTTCGGACCAATCTTCTATTCTTATCCTCCGATGGAAGCAAAATCCAAGGTTAACAGGCACACAGACAAATATATATACCAACGTTCGCGTAAGCCCCTCAGACTGCTAAGCAAGCCCATCAGGTAAAATGATAATGAGAGACCTGGTACTGGGCTCAATTCTGTGCAAGCGTATGTTAGCTGTGGTGAGCTAGCAACTAATGATAATGAGGAGATGGAAACTACTGCTGCTTTATATTTTACCAGAAGGAGCATTGAACACTACCCAGCTGCAGGGAAACATTATTAAGGGAACCAAATACTAATTTGCTTGCAGCCTTAGCAACTCTCTATCAAGCACCTATAAAAACCAAATGATATAACAGAGTGCAAGGAAATAAACTTATGCCGTGATCATTCCATGTAGTTTAGAAGAATCAAGGAAATAAACAGGGAGGAAATATTGTTAATCAAATAAGTACTTAATATCCAGCATGAGCACAGTAAACAGAGAACTCAGGTAAGTTAAACTAGCAAGTCAACAATCTCATGTTCTGAAAATGAACTGCACATCTTCCTTGTAATAGCACGGTTTATCCACATATCACAGCCAAAAACTTAACAATACAAATCGCCCTCTAGAAACAACCACCCCTCAAAGCAAGCACGAGATGAAGCACAGAACCGCCCTCAATATTGTAATCACGAGCTGTTTTGTCATCCCCAAGCTGCTTCCCAGCATAAATAAGCCTGCAGCCAGTGGACAAGTGGTAATGCGAGATGCAGTTTCATTGTAAAGTTCTGCTGTTATCAAACCGAAAATGTTAAAAGTAGCATGGTGAATCTGTTGAAACTAGCTCCACTATTACAACAAAGTACCAAGGCTCTGCATTACTGATTAAGCAAACAAGTAGTGATAAAGCATAGACTTAACTGCGGTTACATTTAGACAGTCAATGCTTGTCTAATTTTGCTTATAGGTGAAATTTAGAATTTTGCTTATATTCCAAGAAGAGGATTCTCAATGCATATATACTATAACACAAACACGAATGTGCTCTTGTATATACATAAAAGAGAAGCATCACCTTTGCTGGACAGGAGGAATGCCTTCTTTCTCCTCGACGCGTTCCTTGATTCGATCAATGGTATCAGTGGGCTCAATATCAATTTCAATCTCTTTCCCAGTAAGAGTTTTCACTTTGATCATAGTACCTCCTCTAAGCCTCAAAACCAGATGAAGTGTGGACTCCTTCTGGATGTTATAATCAGCAAGAGTTCGCCCATCTTCCAACTGTTTTCCAGCAAATATCAATCTCTGCTGGTCAGGAGGTATCCCTTCCTTGTCCTTAAAATCAATAAGCAACAACCATCAATTGTTAGAACACAACACAAACAAACAAGAACCCAAATCAAAACTCAATTTTAATTACAATGTTAAAAAAAAAAATTAATACACTGGTAATTAAATAGCCAATTCTAGCAAGGAATTTTCAAGTGCTAGTTTTTTTTAATAATCACAAACCCTAGCTTTTCCATCTTGCAATAAACCCAAAAAAAATCATAAACCCATCAAAGCAAATAATATTTCAGCTATTAACCATCCTAAAGCAACAATTTTGCATTAAAAAAGAAACAGAAGAAATTAAAAGATGGAAAAAAATGTTACCTGAATCTTAGCTTTGACGTTGTCAATGGTGTCACTGCTCTCAACCTCAAGAGTGATAGTCTTTCCGGTGAGAGTCTTAACGAAGATCTGCATCTTTCTTCTTCCTTACCAAAGCTATATAGATTCTGTTTCTCTTCAAATAGCGATGAACTGGTTCGCGTAGAGCAGCTCCGGTGCTTTAAGTCCCAACAAAATCTCATAATTTGAGAGATGGCGGAATATATTAGTGGGGCCCAACATTTGGATCTTAAACTGCGTTCCATCCGAGGGCTCCAGCCCTCAATAAAAAAATATATTCCTCTAATTTTATTTTAAAGTAAATTACATTGAGCTCCTGATGTGTGTGACTTAATTAATATTTGTCTCCCTCTTCTTGTTTCAGAATAACATTTTTACTTCCTCTAGTTTTTTTTTTTTTGAAAGATTACTTCCTCTAGTTATTATCTTATAAACAATAGAGTTTGTTAGGGCTCAGTGAAATGGTGAAAACAACGATTTTTTTAAATAGTCATGATTCTTGTAACGGTCTGTATTTTTTTATTAATTTTTTTTTTTTATGAAATTGTCCTCCATACAATTAGTGTCAGTTTTTTTAATGTATTTTTTTTTTTAAAACGCACCCTGCCTTTTTTCTAATCCCTGCTTTTTCAACGAGCCATCATTTTTATTTTTTAAACGCCTACATTACCCTTTTATGGTCAAAGCAGCCTCAATTTCTTCATCTTATCTTATTTCTTCTCATTCAGAATTAGACACGAATATAAATTGATTGACAACGACAAAGGATTGAAAATTAAGAGGAGGTAAATTGTTTTTTTCTTTTTTTTGTTTTTGTTTTTAACGTTGATTTATTCTGTTTTGTTTTCTAGGGTTTAATTGGGATTAATTTGAAATTAGGGATTTTTAAGTCGGATATGGTTTGAAGATGATTTTTATAGTAGGATATGGTTTGGGATTAATTTTTAAAGTAAAATCACCCTGAAGTTTCATGTCAAATCTGTTCAATAAAATAACATTATGTTAGTCAGCCAATATTTTCTATGCAACAACAAAATAAAATTGTACTTATATCCTCTGTGATATGCAACATTTACAACTTTTTTTTTTTTTCAAAAATCAACATTTGTAGCATTTACAGCTTAGCAGCCTTATTTGCCAAAAATATTAAAGTTGCTGATAGGAATAAAATCCTAAAAAATTCATAGTATGCAAAAAAAATTTGTTTTTCTTGCAATGTTTTAGCAATACTTCGAACCCTCCTACCTCTAGCCCTTGTTGTTATTGAACCACATCTACTACTCACATAGGATGTCTAAGGTCAAAAACCAAAACAAATATTAATGCAAATGTCAACAATTTCACTCATAAACCCTAAAAAACCTAAACAAAGTAAATAATTCATACCATATATGTTCTTTAACAAAACCAATCTCTTTATTGATTGATAACAAAGAGAGGAGAAGAGGAAAATCATTTAACAGACCTTCTAGTTTTTTATTTAATCGATTTCCCCAAATCATAACCACTTTGCTTCAACTAATTTTCGAAATCCCTAACACAAAACGATATATTAAGGATTATATTAATATAATATCCATGTTACGATTAGCAAAATACTGGGAATGAAAGAAATGTCAATGGAATAGGAGATTTTAAGAAGAGAAAAGGAGAATTTCATTATGTGTTTTTCGTTGTGTTTAAGGCATTTTCTATTACAAATTACACGTAGAAATTATTTGTTCATGGGCTCTTTTAACTTTCATTTTGTCAAAGGGTGTAACAGCACATATCATTTAATGAAAAAGTAGCATAACCCTGATAGAACTCCTTTATTGTTTACCAGATAATAACTGAAGGAGTTAAAAGTTCTATTCTCAAACAAGAGAGATTCAAGTATTAATTAGATCATATTGAGGCTTTACTTTAAAAAAATTCAGTTTGTTATTTATTTATTTATTTACAAATAATATTTTAATGACATTTTATGTTTTGTATTTTATCAAATTTTTAATTTACATCAAGCTGGTTTATTATTAGTTGTTTAGGTATTTGAATTTTTTTTTGCTTCATGCCTTTAACAATTCATTTCTTTATATGAATATACTTTAACTAGGCTTCAGCCCGCGCTTTGTGCGGAAAAATATAAAGTTTTAATTTTTTTTGTATGGAAAAATATAAATTTTTAAAATCTTTTACTATAAAATCTAAAATAAATAAATGAACATATAAATACTATCAAATTTAATTGGATGAATGAACATGTAAATACTATCAAATTTAATTGGATCAAACATACA
>CATIWK010050718.1:0-28168 GCA_949634005.1 Mallotus japonicus | reverse complement strand
CAAGTGGGTTTGAGTGTGAGCCATTGAAAACACTTGGGTAGCTTGGTTAAGCTTGTAAGGGTTTGGTCTAGACCTTGAAGTAGATTGATAGTGGATTGAAACTCTCAATTTGTGGTTGAGGAGAGGAGTAGGCTTTGAGGGCCGAACCTCTATAAATTCTTGATGTTTTTCTTGCTCTTATCATTTGTTTAATTCAGCTCTTACTCTGTTTTTGTTGGGTCTTGAGTGAAAAACGAAAATTACCCACTTAGCTTAAAAAGCCAATTCACCCACTCTCTTGACACTTGTGGAATTATAGCTCATTTACAAAATTTACTTGAGATTCATTAACCAAAATATAAAGAAAGAAAAAAATGAAAATGAATAATTAAAAATGTTAGCCAATTTTTAAAAAATGCATAGATAATGTCTGATTTTTTAAAAATTTTTTTTACTAATTTGATATGTATAACTTTTCATTTAGTTAAGTGTCTGAAAATTACTAAAAGAGTGTTTTCAGTAAACTTTACAGTATTATTTTCTCAACAAAAATCCATCAGTCATAATTTTAGAATTTTTTTATTTTTGTTGAACATAAATTCTACTATTATTATTTTTATACTTTTTTCTTAAATTATTTTTTCTCTTTCATAAGTAATTGAATTGTTTTTTAGGAAAATAAATAAAATTTATTTTTATATCAAAATGCAGGTTATTGCTACATACAGTTAGGTGTATCTATACAAATAAAATAAAAAACATTAAATTAATTCTTATTTTAATTATAACTATTGATTAATTTTTGTGTATATACATTAATGACTATAATTAAATAAAAATTAATATAACAGTTTTTTTTTAATTCCATTTGACGTAGAATGATATAAAAAAAAAACTAGAAAAGAATTTTTTTAACATCTTTGTTAGGATTAAATTTAATGAGTTAAAAAAATGATTTGAAATTATATGAATTTACTTAACAATATACCGTGTACACATATATATCTAATCATTTCTTAATCTTACTGATTAAGAACCTATGTTGCACAAATATTTTAATTATTAGATATTTGTCCGTATCTGTATTTTCATTTTTCTGTATTTATGTTATTTAGACACTTCAATTAGAAGTCATTTTCCTGTATCCGTATTCCTGTTTCCCACCGTCTCCGTGCAACATAGTTAAAAACTTTTGGATCCTCTCTTCTAAACATAATAAAAATATTATCAGAAAATTCAATCTGATAATTACAACAGATTATTTATACTAAAATTGCAAAAATTATGTCCTCCAAGAAAATTACATGTGTATTTTACACAATATTCCTAAGTTTTCAAAAATTAAAAATTCAATAGCAAATAATTTCTTTTAAAAGGTGAATAATTTAAGGTTTTAACTTCAATTTTTTGTTTTGTTTTTTCTAATATATTAATTAGAAAATGCAGCAATTTCTTTATGTTTAGAAATATCCTCTTGTGTTACTAAAAATATATATATATATATATATATATCTGTGACATCCCACATCGGTTTGGAAGGAGAACGAAGCATGCCTTATAATAAGGATGTAGATACTTTCAACTTAAGACGCGTTTTGGTTTGTAGCCCTTAAAACCGTGCGCTCCAGGTTACGAGTTGGGGCTGGCCTATGAGCAAAGCGGATAATATCTCAAGCGGGTGGGTTGTGGCTGTTACAGTGATATTAAAGCCTGGACCCGGACTGTTGTGCCAGCGTGGACGCTGGGCCCTTTAAGGGGGGTGGATTGTGACATCCCACATCGGTTTGGAATGAGAACGAAGCATGTCTTATAATGAGGATGTGGATACTTTTCACTTGAGACGCGTTTTAGGTTGTAGCCCTTAAAATCGTGCGCTCCAGGTTGCGAGTTGGAGCTGACCTGTGAGCAAAGCGGACAATATCTCAAACGGATGGGCTATGACTGTTACAATATCCTGTTGTTCATGCACAACAAACACAATATTCCTCTAACTAGGATTAACTTGCTATCTAATTATATAATTTGTAACTAATAGATATTGCTTTTTCTGGCATCAATTAATTTTGTTTTTAAAAGTGGACTATCATTTATGGGTACCTTTCCGTTCTGATTTTCTGTTTTATTTTGTATTTGTCCACAAAAAAAAAAAAAAAAATCCAATTATACCAACTAAGATTTTCTTTGCTTTGATGACTTTCCAATCTTGTGAAAAAAAGATGCCAATTTTTTTTTGACTTTTGGCTTCTCATTTAATGTAAAAGGAGCTTGAGATTTCCTATCAATTTATCTAGAGTGCTTTTTATTTATTATGATTAGTCCAGCAACTAAATCCCATAGCTACTATAATTGAATTTGAATTGTATAGTTAGTCTTAAACTAGAATAACCAAGATGAAATCATTATTAAACATAATATAAAATTTCATATTTAAAAATTTAATTCACTTTTTTTTCCGTTTCTGAGATTTTTTCAAATTTTAAGTAGTATATATTTTGCTTAAAGAATAACTTTTATTTGATTCAATTCCACTAAGAAATTCATTATATTTACAAATGAATTTTAAATAGAATTCATTTCCAAATAAATTCTTATTAATGAAGTATGTTTTGTTTAAATGAATATTGTATAAAATGAATTCATTTGAAAATGTTAAAAATTTAGTTTAGTAATAAGCAATTTCACAAAATTTAAAAAGTAGAATTAGAAATGCATTCCATAAATTTCATATTTAAGTCAGACATACTCATTTAAATTTACAATTGAATTTTATAAAATTCATTTGTATCAAACATACATTAAAAATAGATAATGAAGAAGAGTAATGTTTAGGATTCAAATTGCATACTCATATTAAAATTGAGTAAAAGCTTATAATTTCTTATATTAATAAAATTTTAGTGACATTTATATAACTTATATATCTTTGAAACTAAATTGGCATTTGAAAAAAGTATTGAAGTTATGAAAGCAGTGGAAACCTCCTTTAGGTGATGATGCAGTCAAGACAACTGTAAGATAAAAAGTAGAAAATGACATCTTAACTATGATTGATTAACTTCCATTTAACTCAAATACAATGTGACAATTTTGTAATTGAAATTTGAAGGGATGACATATTTTTGGCAGTTTGATAACCAATGACTTTTTTTTTCTCTATCAATAGTAAAAATAAAACACTATGATTATAGCTTTGTCAATTCTTAAATCAGGTATATACCGTGATTATATAAGATAAGTAATATCAGAGATAATAGCAGATTTTTATTATTAAAAAATAACATAGTCAGTGAGGGAGTAATCAAGTGATAACTCCTCTCTAAGGGCATCATGAGGTGTAAGATTTAATTTCTGCCGTCGTCGATTTAAAAGGGGAGAGTTACCTCTGTTGTGCAGCCCATTGATGCTAAGTTCATATGAGTTTCCAATTTAAAAAACAAAAAACAACATAAACTGAAATTTGAATCCCTGAAAAACAGCAATTTTCTGATAAATATTCCTCTAACTACAACCAAATTGATTGATTTAAATAGAAAAAAACTTTGTTAAATCTTCTTCCACAAAGCTTAGGAATGGTTATGATTGGGAGAATAATAATAATTATATGCTAGCTTTGTGATATTTTAAGAAGTTTATTACTGATTCAATTTTTTATATTGTATTTTTTCTTATGGAAAATCACGTATATTGAATATATTATGACTAGCATTTTTAAACTTTCTTATTAAATTTTAAAAAACTCTAATAATGGAGCGCTAGGAGTTCTACTGGATGCCCTCATTGGTTTAAAGCTTGATTATTCGTGGCTCTTATCGGTTTCTTATATTCCACCATGAGGTGTATACATACACCAAAAGTAAAAATGATGGAATGACATAACAATATAAAGTAAACTTTAAGAAATATATTCACTTATTGCCAAATATATATATATATATATATTCACTTTAATTAGAATATGTAAAAACTTTTCCACTTGAATAGAATATTTTAATTCTTAAATGTCATAAACATATCAGTCAAGAAAAATTTAGCTATACCCTCCTGAAATAATAACCAAGTATTTTTTAAACCAAAATCTAAAAGTCTAGTTGTGTAGTGTAGTGATTTTGCCTTGGAATTTTTATGCTTAAGTTTTTGGTACTTTACTTTTATGCGTTTAAGTTATTTTAAGGGCTTTTTGATATTGTTTTAGTGTATCTTTTAAGGTCTGTTTGTTTTAGGAGTGAGTACGGATCGGAGAAATTCGAGAATTTAAAATTTCTGAAATTATACCATATTTCAGGAATTTTAGAAATAAAATCCTAAGTACCAGTACTTTTTTTTTTGAGAGAAAAAAGAATTCATTGCAAAGAGCTTTCTTGAGCTAAAACAGGAACAAGATAAGCTGGAGGACAATTCCACTCTTGAGATCCACTAATACTAATAGCAGCTTGAGCACAAGCATGAGCTGCATAATTAGCAAAACGATAAACAAAGCGAATAACAACATGGTTTAATTGCTTTAACAAAACACAACAATCATCTATAAGAACACCAAAGGGAGATCTGAAATCTGGATTTTGAATGGCCTGAACAACCTGAAGGCAGTCTGTTTCCAGGATACAATGATCTATCTTGAGCTTCTTTCAACTAGCTTAAAGCCTCCTTGACCCCAACTGCCTCTGCTTCCTTGGGAGAAAAACAGACAGAAGTAGCTTGACTCTTGGCTTTCAGAAACTTCCCATTAGAATCTTGCAAAACAAAACCAAGACCAGAAGAATGATTATGGGAAGAAACAGTTGCATCAACGTTAAGCTTCAGGAACCCTTCTGGCGGTTTAGACCATAACACATCACCCTCAACCTGCGAAGTTGTCCCAGAGTCCAACCTGAGGACTAACCGCTGAGCACGATGCCAACCAAATAAAGATTGACCCGCCAAGTTCAGAATTTTGAAAACAGAAAAAGAGGAACCTGTCCAGACCTTTCTATTCCTATTCAGCCAAAGACTGTAGTAGATTGATGCAAAACTCTCACCATCATCAATTGATAATTGAGAAAAAATATGCATCAGAGAATCACTCATAGAAGAAAGCGAAACAGAGCCAAAAGAAAATTTAGCCGATGCCCAACAGTCCACAGCAATAGGACATGAGAAAAGCATATGAGAGATTATTTCCGAACCTGAATTACAAATTGGACAGATATCATGAACATGAACATGCTTAGCATTTAACATAGCCCGTGTTGGAAGATAAATCCATACACATCTCCATAAAAAGTTTCAAACTTTTGTAGGGACCCGAAGTTTCCATATCTGCTGCCAAATAGGATGACCTGTCATATTACATTCTCCTACCAAAAGACGATAACAACTCTTGACTGAGAAGTGGCCATTTGAAGAATGGGAACAATACCAACTGTCTTGAATATTTCTACTACTGAGAGGTATTTGTAGAATAACATTAGTTTCATTAGCAGAAAATAAGTCAGTTACCACATCTCTATCCCAGCTACGACTATCCGTCTTAAACAAAGAGCTAACAGGCTACAATTTCATTGCTGGAGGGAGATCAGATTGAACAACGCCATTACCAACAGAAGACAACCAAGGAGCTTCCCCAATAAGAGTAAACTGACCATTTTCAATGCGGATTCTAGCTCCATTCTGCAGAACTTTCTGAGAAGCCATCAAGCTTCTCCAAATGAAACTCGGATTACTACCCATTTATGCATTCAAGAACGAAGAGTTAGGAAAATACTTTGCTTTAAAAATGCAAGCAACTAAAGAAGATGGATTAGTAATCAATCTCCATGCTTGTTTAGCCACCATAGCCAAATTAAAATCATATAGCCTTTTGAAGCCAAGACCCCTAAATTTCTTTGGTATGCAGAGTCGTTCCCAACTCATCCATCTAATACCTCTTCCCGGACCCTTAGAACAGCCCCACCAATAACTATTCATCATTTCTCCAAATCTGAACGTAAAGATTTTAGGAGAAGAAATACATTCATGATATAGTTAGGGATAGCTTGTGCCACTGATTTTAATAATATTTCCTTACCACCCCTTGATAACATTTTAGAATGCCAAGAATTGATGCGGTTCCAAACTCTATCCTTGACATAACTGAACACTTCCCTTTCATTCCTGCCAACTGTCGAAGGGAGACCAAGATATAACCCTTGATCCAACATAACTGAAATGCCTAGTGAGGAGGAAATTTGAGCTTGAGTGTCATTAGGCACATTTCGGTTGAACATAAGAGAGGATTTACCGAAATTAATTGTCTAACCAGATGCCTCTTCATGGAGATGTAAACATTAAGAAATCTTCATACATTCTTGAGGAGTAGCTTGAAAAAAAGATAACTATCATCTGCAACAAAACAGATGATTAATTTGAGGAGCATTTGTAGCAAGATAGCAACCATGAATACTTCCTTGAGCAGCTTTGAAGTTAAGAAGAGCACTGAGAGATTCGACACATATGATAAAAAGGTGTGGAGATAACGGGTCGCCTTGTCTTAGACCCCGTTGAGGCGTGACCAAACCAGCAGTATCGCCATTATAGTAGACTGAGTAACTCACTGTAGACACACAAAACATAATTCGATTAACCCACTCTTCTTGAAAACCCATTATCAGCATTACTAACTTTAAAAAAGACCATTCCGGGCAATCATAAGCCTTAGAAATGTCAATTTTGAGGGCTGCCATACCGTGTCTACCCCGCCTTTTCTTCTTGAAAGAGTGAGAAATCTCGAAAGCCAGCATAACATTGTCCATTATAGAATGACCACTCAAAAAAGCTCATTGAGATTCTGAAATCAACTCCGGCAGTAAACCCTTCAAACGGTTCGCAAGCACTTTAGCAAGAATTTTATAAGCTACATTGCATAATGCAATGGGACGAAGATCTGCCATGCTCTCCACAACTTTCTTTTTTGGAATCAGCACTATTGAGGTATTGTTCAGAACCATAGGAAAAGAACATGTGATCATAAAAGAATGGCACAAAGAGATAATATCTCCCCCAAATTCTTGCCAAAATTTTTGGAAAAAATATGGATTTAAGCCATCCAGCCCCAGAGATTTATCAGGTAACATACTGAATGCTGCATCTTTCACCCCAACATCATGGGACTGAGAAGTAGATCATTTTAAGTTTGACTCACAGAAGGGGATATATAGTGAAGAAGGCTAGAACCAACATTACCACATGATTTAAAGATAATACTAAAGTACTCAATAATAACCTCTTTAATATTAGAAGGAGAGCGACGCCAAATACCAAAAGAATCTTTTAAAGCATGAATAGCATTCATACGTCTGCGCCCTGAAGCAAACGAATGGAAGAAGCGGGTGTTGGCATCTCCAGCTTTGAGCCAGAATTGTTTGGCTCGTTGCCTCCAAAAGACCTCCTGCTCTTCCAGAATCTTATCATACCGATCTTGGGCAACCAAAAACAATTGAACACCCTGAGCATTTATTCTAAATCGGAATCTCCGGAGCTGTGTCAAACATAAATCCAGATCCTTACAAAAATTCTTAGTTAAAGAGCTACCCCAAAAAGCAAGAGCAGTACCACAAATCATCAATTTATAGGGAAGGGGAGTGGCAATATTCTCCAACCAGCACCTCTGAACAATCACCCTGCATTCATTATGAGCAACCCATAGATTTTCAAAGCGAAAATTCCTTCTGGGTTTAACACAACCCGATCCCTTCACCTTAAGAAGAATGGGAAGATAGTCAGAAAAAGAGAAATCCAACACTTCTAGCATAGCTAAATGGAACAAATCGAGCCAAGAATCCGAAGCTAAACCTTGATCAAGCTTCTTCTGAACCTAATTTTCATATCCTCTTGAACGTTCCCAGGTAAAAGACGGACTGTATGAATCAATCTCATTCAACTCACAACCAAAAATGGTATCTCGAAACCCAGCAAGAAGGTAATCAGGGTAAGGAGCACTGCCAACTTTTTTCGAAGCATACAAAAGGTTATTAAAATCTCCCAGGATGCACCATGGAAGATCTGATTGCAAAGCAAGAGATTGAATAATACTCCAAGATTCCGATCTCCTGTTGCGATCCAGAATCCCATAGAAGCTAGTTAACTTCCACTGCTCACAACCAGCCATCGAAATAATAACATCAATGAAATTAGGAGAAGTTTGAAGAATTTGGACATAAACGCTACCATCCCAAAATAAGGCCAAGCCTCCACTTTGGCCCATGCATTCCACAATCTCTACACCACTAAAGCCGAAACTATTTTTAATACAGTCCACCTTATCAGTCTTAGCCAAACTCTCACTTAAAAAGACAATATTGGGCTTAGTCCTTGAAACTAAGTCCTTTAAAAAATGAATTGCACGTGGTTTGGCTAGCCCACGGCAATTCCAGGCTAAGCAATTCATGATTCTAGGTGGGCCTGTAGGACAAGACCCACCTCTAATAAATTGTTGGTACTGGAATCCAGAGCCTTAGTTGAAGGCCCAAAAACAATAGTACCTTGGTTTGTTTCCTCTATAAAGCCACAATCATGCTGTATTAAATCATGCTCTTCCTTCCTTCTACGTTTACCTTCCAAAACAATAATGCCCTCCATTTCAGCCACCTCATCCTCATCATCTCTCCTAGAAAAAGCAAGAGATTTTGATTTATTGCCTTTTGAAACCATAATTGATTTGGAGCGTGTCCCATTACCTCCAAAAAACCCTCCATCAACATGCATGCCATGATACGTCCCTTTATTACTCAGCCCTGAATTAGCAGAAGTAGGATGTCCACTAACCACGCTACTTCCTCTTCTAGCGTCAACTGATTGCTCCGATAGGTAGTCCCCATTTTCTGATCGGAGCCACTTCTCAATGGAGTTGAGATTCCGACGTGGCGTGAGTCTAAGCCAACCACTATACTGCTTTGACTCCAAGAGCAGAGGATTTTAAAAAGTAGCTTCACAAAATTTTTCGGAGTGCCCTACCTTTCCATAAATAAAGCAAAAGATAGGAAGTCGTTCGTATTTGAATTCAAGCCAGCACCATTGAGACCCCTGAAGCTTTATCTTCATCTTAGTTTT
The DNA here is from genome assembly GCA_949634005.1 of Mallotus japonicus. Taxonomy (NCBI): domain Eukaryota; kingdom Viridiplantae; phylum Streptophyta; class Magnoliopsida; order Malpighiales; family Euphorbiaceae; genus Mallotus; species Mallotus japonicus. The sequence continues at coordinate 19,126 of CATIWK010050718.1, read as the reverse complement.
CAAAGGTTTTGCAATATCTAGTTGAACATGAACCCGCAATGCAGTACGCCACATACTAGTAAAATTCTTTTCATTAGAGGTAATGTACTTTCCGATGGTGTTTGCAATTCTCTGAAGAGTTTTGTCCGATCGCAATCCTACCGAGAGATTAATTACATGGACCCAAAAATCAGCAAATCGAAATTCCATCTCCGTTGGAGTAACGGAACCATCATAGGGCAATAAAACTAAGAGATTTTGGTTGAACAACCAAGGTCCTTGTTCCAGTATACGATTCATATCAAGATCATGAAAAAACTGAAACAAGAAGATTTGATCTCCCACATCTGTTATGCAAATCCCTTTGACTGTACACCACAGAGCACCAGAGTATTACGCATTGCCAAAAAATTAATAGGTTTATCTGTTAAGAACTTCCTAACAAGACAAAGCTTATTCACAGCACTCGCCTCACTCACCTTCTCTGCAGAAAAATCCAATTCAGGAATGTCATCATCCTGAATACTGCGATGATTATATTGAACAGCCAAACTTTCATGAGGATTCTGATTTTGAAGATTCTCCATTATCAAAATAGACCACAAAGACAAAGAGGCCTAAAAACTAACACTAAAGGGAAAGCACTTGCAAGGACCGCAAGACAGTGAAACTTGCCACATGAGCAAGACTTTTTTGATTTTTTTGGACTTTAACTATCTTGATTTGATCTCAAAGCACCTAGTTCAATACATAGATGTTGAAATTTCAGTACCAGTACTTAATTTAAAAATTTCCATGCCAGTACCATCTCATTTTTTGGGACGGTTCGGTATGGAGATTCGGTTCTATCGAAACAAATCGATATGATACGGTCCAAAACGGAAATTCAAAACTTTATGTAATAGACAAATTTATATTATTAATTTTAATTATATTTATCATCCACAAATCAAAATGACATAGTTTTGGGTAAAAATATATCATTTTGGTTATTTTATCTATATATATATATGTACACACACACACAATAATAATAATAATTTTAATATTATTATTTACCTCATTGCTTTTAAATAATATCAATAAGATTAAATTAATTAATATAATAATAGAAATATATTTTAATTAATAAAAATAATCTATTTTCTCTTATTTTTGATTGTAAGGTCACTAATTACTTTAATCAAAACGACGTAGTTTTGAATATATATATATATATATACACACACACAATAATAATAATAATTTTAATATTACTATTTACCTCATTGCTTTTAAATAATATCAATAAGATTAAATTAATTAATAAATTATTAAATATAATAATAGCAATATATTTTAATTAATAAAAATAACCTATTTTCTCTTATTTTTTTATTGTAAGGTCATTAATTACTTTAATCAAAACGACGTAGTTTTGAGCAAAACTACGTTATTTTAGTTATCTATAATATATGTCAATATATTATTACGTAGTAAAATAAGAATTATAATAATATTATTTGGCTCGTTAATTTTAAATAATAACAATAAGATTAGATTACTTACTAAAAATAATAATTAATAAGTTATCAAATATGATAGTAACAACATAATTTAATTAAAAATTATAAAATTTGAAATTATATAATGTTAATTTTCTTATTTGCATATTTTTAGTTTAAATTGAAATATAATGAGTATTCTGCATTTTTACTTCTTGTTGATAATAATAATAATTTTCTTATTTCTCATATTTTAAATTTAAAGTGTGTTGTAATAGACATTCCTCATTTTTATTTCTTAATTGAATTATTTGAAACTATACAATGTGAATTTTTTATTTTTATATTTTAAGTTCAAATTGTAATATAATAGACATTTCATATTGTTACTTGTTAATTGAATAGTAGTAGTAGTAATAATAATAGTAGTAGTAATACTAGTACTAGTGCTAGTAGTAACAATGATAATAATATTAATAATAATAAAATTAATAAAAATATTTTGTTAACAATTTATTTATTATATTTTAATCACAAAACATATTAATTTTTATCATATATTATTATACATATTTATATTACTTGACAATATAATTAAAAGTATATAAATTAAGTTACTACTTACTACTAATTTATTAATATCTATGTATTACTTATTAAATTAATATTTGGTACTGTATTCAGTTTTCCGTTTGGTACGGTTCCGGTATGGTTCAGTACGGTTTTTGGTTCAGTTTTTTGTAAATATCCAGTACTACACCAGATTAGTCATAAATTTGGTTCGGTCCAGTTCAGGATTAAAATTATTCGGTTCCATATGGTTTTAATGTCTTTCTGTTCGGTTCAGTATTTTCTCTGCCCCCTGCTCAGCCCTAGTTTGGTTTAGTTGTTTATAGTCATTGATAGTTGGTAGCTGTTGCGGATAGTTGATATTTGATTGTTAATTGTTGACAGCTGATAAAAATGAATAATTTAATAAACTTTTGTTAACTGTTATTATTAGTGTGTCAAATGACCACTATATAATGATATAGTTTATTTTTGGAAATACTATAATTTCTATCCTAAATTTTGAGCCAATTATCAATTGAATTCAATTTCAAAAGTAATTTCAATTTTCTCCTTCAACTTTATAAATCGTGTCAATTATATCCATTTTTATTTGAAGGATCTAATTAGATCCTTCAAATAAAATTGGATAAAATTAACACAATTTGTAAAATTGAAGGAGAAAATTTAAATAACTTTTAAAGTAGAATTTAATTGATAACTGACGTAAAGTTAAAGATAGAATAAATCATTTTTCTTTTTTTTTATATAATTTGATACATTTCTCATAATATTTTTATTTGTGTAAATTATTTTAAAATAATATGTAGTAATAAATAATAATTTATTATCTTTAATTATGTATTATTAAAATTATTAATAGAAACCATTTAAAAATTAACTTTAAAATATAACTTTTATTATTATGAAATTTCTTAAGAAATTATAGACATAAAGATTATTTAATTATATAAAGTAATGCAATAATTTATTTGTGCCTTCTACAATTTTTTAAAATTAAATGATGTTATAATATTTTTAATTTATCATAAGTCTTTTATTATCTATAATAAAATTGACATTAATATTTTTAATTTATCATAAGCCTTTTGTTTTTTATTTTTTTAATTCAAAGGAGGGAGAAACCCAAACTACACCAATTTAAATACAAACTTTTCTAACCCAAGAGATCCCATTCTATCACTTATAAGGATATTAGCTAACCTAACAATAGGATTACAATACTCCACATGTTTGCTACATTGCAATACTCTAAGATTTGCTAGACAATCTGCAACTTGATTACATTCACGGTACAACTTGGTTGCTATTGGGAGGATCCTTATGGTTTCTCCATTATGTTGATATTCCAACAATTCAATGTTTTCAATAGAAAGTTCTGAGAGATAGAACAAGAGCACAACAAAAGATTAAAGTCTCTCTTGAAGAGTGAACAATGTTCTCTCCTTTGTAGGAGTAGAACTTCTTAGTTATCCTTCGACAGTGATAGCCTTTTATATTCAGTCTTTCTTTTCTGTTTTGGCATCGATTGACGACATACAGTCTCCTTTCCTCCTTAGATTTGTGCCTCATCTTTGATTGAAGATTCACAACTCATTTCTTTTCTTTTGCTGTCGATACCACTATTCATCCGATGAGTATTATTTCTTGGAATTGCCAAGGGTTAGGCAACCCATTCACTTTGAAAGTTCTAAAGAAAATGATTTCAAAGGAGAAACCATTCTTGGTCTACCTAATGGAAACAAAGAAAACGACAGACAAGATGAAGTCTTTCAAAACGAAAATGGGTTTCACTAACAATGAGTACTGTGATCCAGAAGGCAGATCAGGAGGGCTGGGTTTGTGGTGGCGAGATGACTGTAAATTAATAATCAACTATAAATCTGCTCACTTAATGGATTTGTGGGTTGAAGTTGAAGGTAAAGGTTGACACTTAATTGCTGTGTACGGGAGTCCTCACAGGGAGAAGCGAATAGAGGTGTGGAATACGATTCGAGATTTAGGTAGACACAACTTTACTCCATGGCTGTTGATTGGAGATTTTAATGCTTACCTGAATCCAGATGAGAAAAAAGGTGGAAACACGGTGACTCTTTCTCAAACCAGAGAGTTTAGAGATCTGGTTCATGATTGCTCATTATCAGATCTAGGATTTCATGGTGGATCTTTTACCTGGAATAACAAACAAGAGGGGGATAAAAATGTTCAGATCTGGCTAGACAGAGCTTTAGCTAACACAGAATGGAGGGTTATGTTTGAGTTTGCAGAAGTGGTCCATGAACGCTTCCTTGATTCTGACCACCGACCGTTGGTGTTGATTTTAAAATCTTAAAAACCTAAAGGTAGACGGAGATTTAAGTACGAGGCTAAATGGGAAGTAGAAGAGGACTGGTAAGAAGAGATAGTGCGATCCTGGTCAGATGAGTTTCACCATAGCAATTCGAGGAACTCCTTCGAATCAAAACTTGACAGGCTAAAACTCGATCTTATCAGATGGTACTCTAATAGAACTAAGGATTCTAAAAGGCAAACTGAATGGATGTTAGATAGAATTGAAGAGATAATGAATGGTAATCTGGATGGGCAGAAGAAAGCTGAGATGGGCAGATTGCAAGATGGTGTTTTTTCAATATGGCAGCAAAAAGAAATCTTTTGGAAACAATGTGCACATGTAAAGTGGCTTCAAGAAGGTGATAAGAACACAAAGTTCTTTCATCTTACTGCTATTCTCTGTAGACAACAAAATCAAATCAGTAAGATCCGTATTGGCAATGACATGTGGCTATCGGATGAGAATAAAATTAAAGAAAAAGCAGTGAAACATTTTTAGAATGTTTTTAGAAAGGAATCCACTCATTTTGAGGATGATCTTGACTTAATATTACCAAATATAGTATCTGATGAAATGAACTGTGAGTTAATGAAGAATGTCACTATGGAAGAAGTTCAACAAGCAATTTTTGGAATGGGAAGACTGAAGTCCCCAGGCCCAGATGGCTTTTCCGGTATTTTTTACTAGAATCATTAGGGCATTATCAAACATGATGTGTATCAATTGGTAAGAGATGTATTTATTTCTGGTTATTTGTCTCCCAAGCTCAATGTTATAACAATTGCGTTGATTCCAAAAGGCAACCACCCTGAGACTTTTGATGAATTTCGCCCTATAAGCTGTTGTAATTACATCTACAAAGTCATCTCAAAGGTAATTGCTAATAGGCTAAAAAATGGCTTCTTCTTTTAATTCTTCCCCACTAAACAGGTTTTGTCAGTGGTCGTAGCATTCAAGAGAACATTATTATCAACCATAAAATCGCTTATGCCCTTCGGACGTGATTTAAAGAAAGGAAAAATTTCTTTTCCTTGAAGTTGGATATTGCTAAAGCGTATGACAGGGTCAGTTAGGACGCTCTCCGTACCATTCTGAATTGATTTGGTTTTCGGAGATATTGGATACATTTAGTCATGCGATGTGTTGAATCAGTTCAATTTGTAATCACAATTAATGGTTCTTTGACCCCAACTTTCATTCCAGAGAAGGGCATTCGACAAGGTGACCCTCTCTCACCCTATTTATTCATCTTGGTCGCAGAGTATCTATCTCGCATGATTGCTAAAAAACACCAGCAAGGCAACATAAGAGGCATTAAAATAACAAGACATTGTCCTCCCATCACTCATTCCCAATTTACAGACGATACGGTTTTATATAGGGAAGTTACAGAGACCTAAATTCACACTTTCAAGGCCATTCTTACGAAGTTTGAAAGGGCAACAGGGCAGAGAATCAATTCCCAGAAATCAGAATTAATGTTCAATAGTAGTGCTAGTGAAGAAGTTAAGAAGAATACTTGTGATGCTTTTGGAGTCAAAGAGTTGACTTACACTTCAAAGTACCTTGGTCTACCTCTTCAATGGGGACAAACCAAAAAGAAACTATTCGATTTCTTTATACAACGCACAGTTGATAAGATTCACATGTAGAGAAGTAAATTTCTATCCCCGGCTGGAAGGGAAATAATAATTAAGGCAGTCTTGCAAGCTCTTCCGTCCTTTGTGATGTCCATTTTTAGAATTCCAGTGGGAGTGTTAAACTAAATTAAATGATACATCAGGCAGTTCTGGTGGAGCCAAGACATACAGAATAAGAAGATGCACTGGATCAAATGGGAGACACTAACTGAAACAAAGATGAGGGGGGGATTGGGTTTCAGAGAATTGGAAAGTTTCAATGATGCAATATTGGGGAAAATGGGTTGGAGAATTATTCAAAATCGCAACATGTTCTGCGCAAAGGTTCTTAAAAGTATTTACTTTCCGTATAGCAATTTCATGGATGCAAAACTTGGTAATAAACTACGAAGCACCGACACTTCAAATAAGGTGGAGTATCCGTGTCTGACACTTTTTGGACACCGACACTTGCCCGACAAGACCCAACACTTATCCGACACGTATCCGACAAGAGTCGTGTCCTGGCTAGACACTTGTTCTATTATTTTGTTATTTTTTAATTTTAGGACACATGAAGTATCCAACATGACACTTTTTAGGATATAAATTTTATTTTTTTGGTCACTTTTTGTACATGCCATGTATATGATATTGGTAGCTGGATTATTAGCCGAATGATTATGGTTAATTTTTAAATTATTTGGAGCTTCTCTTTGTAATAGTAGCTCCATTTTTTGTACATGTCATATATATTGGTCACTTTTTATGTATGCCTTATTTATGACAATGACAGATAATTAACTAAATGATTATAGTAAGAGTTTAAATTTTATAGAACTTCTGTTTTATCATACTAACTTCATTTTTTTTAACAAATCATCTTTATATAATAGAAAATAATACACAGTTTATGTGGTATATATAAGTATAAAACAGTTGGCCAATGAAAATAAAACACCTAATTTTATCTTTCAAATCTAACCATTGGATGTATTACACCAAGTGTAGGTGTATATATATATATATATATATAACATGTCCCGCCCGTATCGTGTCCTTAAATTTTAAAAATCACCGTATCGCCGTATCCATGTCATATCGTATCCGTGTCCCGTGTCCGTGTTCGTTCTTCTTAGGTAATAAAGCATCATGGATTTGGTCTAGCCTTTTGAAAGGCAGAGAAGTGCTTAAATTAGGCTGCAGATGGCATGTTAGGACAAGGTCAGACATTCAAATCCGGTCTGACCCATGGATCCCGACATTGCCATTTTTCAAAATGAGTTCTCAAAAACTAAATGGTGTGAATGTTTTCTTGGTAAAGGATCTTGTGGACCGGAATACTTGGAATGGAACATCCAATTATTAGATCAATTGTTTCAAACTCATGAGAAAGAAGCGATAAGAAGGATACCTGTTTGTTTGGATGCGGGTCATGATAAAATATTATGGCACTTCGACAAAAAGGGGCTATATTCTGTGAGATCTGGTTATAAAATTCTAAAAAAATTATCCTGAAATGATTCCCATTTACCATCAACTGTTGGGAATAATGAAACAAACCAAGAAGTATAGAAATCCATTTGGAGCTTACAAATTCCTCCTAAAGTGAAGGTTTTTCTATGGAGGTGTTCTTGGAATTCATTAGCGACAAATGAAGCTTTGATTCGAAGAGGGTGCAAAGTTACAAATAAATGTAATAGGTGTGGATGCACAGATGAAATGCTGGAGCATGTCCTTTTTCTGTGTCAGCACTCAAAATATATTTGGCATGCAAGCCAACTGGGCTATATGCCAAGCAATTATGGTTTTCAATCATTTAACAACTGGTGGCTAGCCTCTTCTAGGATGTTAGCAGAAAATGGAAATGACAATCTGATAACTTTAGTTACGGGAACTTGCTGGTACATATGGAAATCCAGAAATGCAAGTCAGTTCAATGGTTTGATTAAGGATTCGAGAACTACAACTTCAAGGGTTATGAATTAGTGGACTTCCATACAGTTTCTTCCTAACTCTCAATCTCCTCAAGACTTAACTGCTGATAATGATAATGTCAATCTCAATTGTAGTTCATGGACTCCTCCAAGTGTAGGTGTGTGGAAAATAAATTGTGATGCTTCGTTTGTAAAGACACAAGATACATGTTCCACTGCTTTTGTTTGCAGGGATAATCAAGGTACATTAATTCATTTCAACACCAAGAAAGCTATGAGTTTCTCTCTATTTCAGGTCGAGATGTTAGCTCTTAAAGAAGCTTCAAAGTTTGCTAGCCATTTTCCCAACAAGCAGTTCTTCATCGAATCTGAATGTTTGGCAGCAATTCAGCTTTGTAATTCTGCAGCAGAGGAAAGACCATGGGAAACTGATGTCATTTGGGAAGAAATTCAATGACTTACATCCAATATTGGTAATGTTAGTTTCAAGCATGTTTATCGTAGTGCTAATATGGTAGCAGATTGGTTAGCTAAACATCAATCAACTGTTTTGCTTTGTAATTCTAGTTTCAATGTAAATCCTGTTTTCCTTGACCTTATTCTTAAGGAGCAGGCAGTGTAATTTTCTTCTCTAATGAAACTTATTTCTGTAAAAAAAAATCGCAAGTTTTGGAAGACAATGGTTAACTACAGTTTTTGACACCTGCTTTATTCCCTCCTGACCTCTCACCATGACATGTTCAGTAACAGCATCAACTTGATTTGGTTTCCCACTCACCACAGGTCTTCTCAATATTAATTTATTAGAGTCAGAGGTGTTGTTGGCTTCATTATCTAGTGATAAGTACAATTTTGATCTTTGTGGTTTTGCTAGTTATGTGGTTTTTTTGGCATTTAAGTACTATATGTTTCACATTTTTTTACACTTTAATACTATTTTAACTAATATCATCATTATTTTATGAAAACTATTAATATAATACTCCTTCTGTTCCTAATTATTTGATGTTTAAGGTTTGAGCACATAGTTTAAGGAATGTGATTAACATATGTAGAAAATACTATACTACCCTTATAATAATTCATTCAACCAATTATTAGCTTTGTATATTATTCCCAAAAGGAGTATATCTCTTCAATGAATAAATAAGGGTATAATAGAAAAAAAAAGTAAACATTTTTGTTTTGATAATTGAAAACGTCAATTAATTAGGAACAAAAATAGACATCTAAAACGTCAAATAATTAGGAACAAAGGGAATATTAAATTTCATTGATAAATTTATTCTATATATGATCTATAATAATCTAACCAATTGGTTATTTTTAAAAATATTGTAAATTTATTTTAAAAATTATTTTCTTATTCATAATTAAATAAAAAAAATACATCTAAATTTGATCTTTTGTGAGTTTATTTAGTTAGTTGAATGATATATTACTCATTATATGATTTTAAAATTTAAAATGCATATTATTTTTACATTAAGGCATATATTTTAAACAATATATGTTAGAAGGGTACTAAAATGTAAAACATGTAAAATACTTGGTACTTAAATGCCAAAAAAAAAAATCACATGACTAGTTTTGTCAAAAGGCAAAACCAGAGGATCAAAATTGTACTGATCCTATTATCTAAATTAGAAATTGACACTTATATATCAATGTAAATCATGTGTAAACAATAAACTTAAAAGAAATATACTTTTAACGGTAGAAAAAACTAATTTTTTTTTAATCAAATAATAAACTTTCATATGCAATTATGCATTAACTAAACAAAAGAAAAACACGGTAAAAGTTAAAAGAGTTAGTAAGGGCTTCCCCAACCCAAAAATTGGTGTGGGACGAGCTTCAATCCCACGTCAAAATACACATCATTTTATTGCGTGCAAACAATGCTATAATAAATTTGTTGTGGCAGCAAATACTATTTACATTTTTTTACTATAGTTACAAAATAAGATTATTTTATTTACATTATTTTATTTCCTTTTTCATAAAACTTGTTTTCTTTATTTTTTAATTAAAAATATAAAATTATTTGAATGTATTATTATTTATATTTTCAAAATTAATATGATTATTTATATTAATTACGTATATTATTAATTATATGTACATAACAAACAATATATTCACATAAATAAAGAATAAAATTACATAAATATTAAAAACATTATCAAACATTACATAAATATTAGAAATGTTACATAAATTTTAAAACATCACACAATTTCTTAAAAAACTACATAAATATTAAAAATTTTACATAAATATCAAATATTGTGATATTTCATATTACTTATTATTAAATCTAATATTTATTTTACTATTATTTTTACTAAATTTTCGTTTCACCTATACAAAAATTGAATTAAGATGATTCATAATTTAACTACATTTTTATTAATATAATTATAATATTTTATTATATTTTATTGGAAAAGTACGGAAAAATACCTGTGGTTTAGCGCTTTTAGCAAGAGGGACATGTAGTTTTTTTTTTTTTTTTTTACATTTGGGTGACCTGTGGTACATCGCCGTTAGCACTTCGGTGACAAATTTTGTAACACTATTAAGTAATTCTACTTGGCAAATGATGTGGCACCACATTGTAGATGATGTGTGCACATAGATGACGTGGCGCCATGTCATTTGCCATGTAGGATTACATAATAGTATTACTAATTTGTCACTGAATTGCTAATGGTGGTATACCACAGGTCACCTACGTGCAAAAAAAAAAAAAACACATGAAACTTTTCTGTACTATATTAATTGAAAATAATGAATCGAAATTCAATTAATTTTGCATACTAATGATTTAGATAAAAAATAATAATTTATTGCATTTTCGAATAGTTTAACTTTTTAAATCATAATAAAAACAATAAAAATAAATTTAATTCATGTCATCACCTTTATTAATAGAGTTCAATACACTATACTCAATATTAATGTGAAAAAAATTGATTTCACATTAATTTAAATCTATATAATGACTGACATGAATTGATTTTTTTATTAATATTAGAAAAGTAAAACCATTTGAAAGTACAATAAATTATTTTTTTTTCTAATCATTAGTGTAAAAATCAATTGAATTTTAATTAATTATGTTCGATTAATACTGTTCAGAAAAGTATCATGTGTTTTTTTTTTTTTTTCACTTAGTTGACTTGTGGTATACCACTGTTAGCACTTCAATGACAAATTAGTAGTACTATTAAGTAATCTTACGTGGGAGATGATGCCACATCATCTCCCACGTGTGTTCCACGTCATCCTTACGTCCACGTCATCTGCCACATGGTGTCATGTCATTTGCAAGTATAATTAATTAATTAATAGTGTTACAGAATTTGTCACTGAAGTGCTAATGGTGATGTATCACATGTCACCCAAGTGCAAAAATAAAAACCACAGACCCTTCGTGCCAAAAGCACTAAACCACAGAGTATTTTTCTGTACTTTTTCCTATTTTATTTATATATAATATTATTCATATTTAAATTGGATGAATATGTACAAAATAAAAAAAACGAGTATAATTTGTAAAGATAATAAAAAAGTAAGGAAGTAATAAAAATAAAAGATATTGTTTCAAAAAATAAAAATAAAAAATATAAAAGAATATACATAAAATACTTCTTTTGGTATGAAAATTGATAATATGGTTGGAAATTGAATTATTATAAATACACTAAAATAATACAAAACTTGTATTATTTTAATGTTTTGAGTTAAAGATGGCCTAAAAGTGTTAACTACACAAAACTTACTATATCTTTTCCCGTTATGTACTTTACTTATTCATTAAGTAGCTATATTAACTTTGAATCTCTCTCTCCATTCATAAATATTAATAATAATTATCATTAATAATATTGATAATTACCATCTTTATGGTAAATATTTTCAAAAAGGGAACTCATATTTTTTTAACAAAAAAGGAACTCCTATAAATAATATAGCACATTAAATTTTTAACGTATAAAAATATATATATAACATAAAATTATATCATTTTGACTAAAAAATAAAAATAATAATAATAATAATAGTCGTAGTAGTAGCAGCAACAATATATGTAATTTTTAATGAAAATATAGGTAAAAAACTTAATTAAGTAAAAACAATAAATGTATTGTATATCTATATTATAATATAATATAAATATATAAACTTAACATATAAAAGTGATAAAAATTTTAAAATATAGCTATGTGTGAGAATAAAAGAGATAAATATAGAAAAAAAAAGATAATATTTATTTTTTGAATGATTTTTCAGATAACAAGTTATGCAAATCAATGATTATAATTTAATTTTTTTTAATCTAAGGATCAATATTTCTATTTGTATGCTTACCAATAGTGGTATTGTAGGAGGATTTAATATTAAGAGCTTTTATTTTTGGTCTGTCTGTTTGGATAGGGAATAAAAATTTAGATATAAATTTCAGTATAAATGATTTATCTTTATAGATATTTAAAAAATTAATATAATATGTATAAAAAAAATTTTAATAGTATACCAACCAACAAATTAAACACCATCTATGTAAAAAATGTAAGAACATGTATATTGAGATTGAATTTGGATTGAATGTGATTGATTTAACATATCAAAAGTTGATAGAAAAATTAGTCAAGACTCAAATAATAAAAGCCCTTGAAGGACCATGCTATACTAAACATTGATTTGAATTTATGGTTTCAAATAAAAATTAAAATAGTGCATTCTAATTGATGGTCCACTCTTTCAAATTCATAGGATATTTGGCTTAAATTTCTCACGTTAAGCCACATCCTAATTTTTTTTTAATATATATGGTGGTCCACATTTATCTTTCTTCGTCTCTTTGTGACAACGAATATTTAGTTAGATGTATGGTGACATCTTAACTTAACCCTTGATAGAAACTAAAATAAAATCACTATTTATGAAAGGACTTGCACTTTTTGTATTGATTTTTTTATAGTAAAAATAGAATCATTCAAGTTATAATAATATAGTTTTAAGTAGGGTGTGCATCGGTTAAAAACTGAATTTAGCTAACTGATTTTATTTCTAAAAATAAAAACCGTGGTTGAGCCAAAAATGCAATCGGTTGGTTGGTTTTTGGTTAACCGATATTAACAGAACTCTTTTAATTTGCAACTCTGCTATTCATAAACTTCACTTAGCGGCTTTAATTAGTTGGAAATTGAGACTCCGATCTTTAAATGAGTCTAATTACAGAAATATCAATAGAATTTTCATGATTGAGAGATCTAACATCCATGAAGAAATACCATCCCAGAAATCGTAAAATCACCATGAAGGAAAATTTAAAAATTTCACAAAAAAATAAATAGAATAAACATGTTAGAGATATAGTAAAGTTTTCTTGATGTGAAGATGCCTTCTTATCATGACTTAAGGTTCTAAGTTTATGGATTAGGGTTTTCTTTCATGAGTGAAGTTTTCCTTTTTTTAGTTCTTTTATTGTTTCTTCTTCTCTTTGATATGTTTCTACAATGGCTCATGAGCTTGAGAGATTATTAGAAAAATTTTGTCTCACTTACTCTGAAGGCATGTTGGGACATGTGTTGTTAGGGAAACTTTAATTTTAGAGCCCTCTCTAGTGTACTTTTAGATGTGTGGAAATTAAATAAGGGTTTTAAGTTGCAAAAGGTAGGATCAAATCTCTTTATTTGCCAGTTTGATTTAGGAGCATATGATTTTAGGTTTTGAGAGAGGCGCCATGACACTTTGGTAGGTAGGTAATAATTCTTGATGAGTTACATGATGGACAAAAACCTTCTAATGTGGTACTTGATCAATGTCCATTCTAGGTTACGCTTTGCAACTTACCTCTCAATCGGCGAGATAAAGATTCTATAGTTAGAATTGTCAGTAAAATTGGGACTTTTTTAGAGGTGCATGCTAATGGTATTAACTTTTGGGGAAAGAACATAAGAGTTCCAATTACAAATGTTAATTAACCTCTTAATAGAGGACTAATGCTTTTAAATAGTAAAGGTGATCTATCATAGGTCTATTTTAGGTATGAACACGTACTAAATTTTTGCTATTGGTATGGTCTCTTTTAGCATACTAATGATGAATATAAGATTAAACCAAATGATATTGATGCCTCTCTGTGGACCTATGGTCCAATCTCATAGGCTTCTCATCAATACATGTTTCATGTAGCTTTGATGAAGAAGTTTGCTCAAGGTTCTAAGACCTTTAGTAGTTCTAAAAATGCTAACTCACTCCCAAACCCATTACCGCCCCAGATCGACCCTAACCTATATGTCAATTCCACCAAATTCCCGGTCATACCATAAAAACTTGTAAAACTCTCAAAAATGTTGTCTAAGAACTCATCAACTCTGAAAAAGATTAATGACCATGAAAATAGACCCAATGTTAAAATAAACTGACTTCTGAATTACCAAACCATGCCTCCACCCACAACTAATACCATCTTATTGGGTCTACCAAAAAGCTATATTGAATAATCAATCCAAGCAGTCCAAGAGTATGAAGAGGAAAACAAGACCAAAAGGGAGAGAGAATTCCTCATGATAATGGGAGCCAAGTTTCTAAGCCTAATCTATGACTCTAGTGAGGATGAATGGGATCTCTTTACCTAAGAGTACATTTTAATTCCTTGTAGATTTGCACCTCATTTAATAATGGAAAGAAGAGCAAGGGATATGGCTTACCTTATGAATGAAGAAGTGATTGATTGCCCTCCTCCATATAACACTGATTTTGATAAAGTCTAAAGCCTACAGAAGATGAACCTGAAGTGTGGGTGTGAGCGATCGAGGAATCATTTTCTGTTTGGGACATGATTTTCATAGCAACTTTACTGAAATGAAGGGATCGATATATTCCATTTATGAGATAGGGACAAATGTTTAGCATCGGAAGGACGCGAGACATTTTGTGTTTGTGGAGTCACCACCTGATTTCTCGGAGAAATATAAAGGACAGCATTGGGTCACTCAACGAGTGTTATCCCCAGTTGAGATTCCAGGTTCAGAAGATTGCATCTACTTTTTAGCTATTTCTCATTATATTTTTAGTGATATGCCCTAGGCCAATTGTGTAATGGTCATACTTTGACTTTATCATAATTCTATTTTATTAATAAAGAGGCATTTTTCATTATTACTAGCTAATTCGAATAATGTTCCTTGATTAGTTAATTCTACTTAAGGTCATTAAGTACGTGACTTGATAGTAAAACTCTTAAGTGGTACTTGAATTCTAATCTAAAATATCCCTAGTCAATCATTGTTGTGGGAACAAACAATGAATAAAGACTAGTATGAGGTTGATTGATGATCATGTTTTACTGATCATGTATATGAGATATTGAGTCAAACTCATAAGTACATATTTAGAGAAATGATGTACTGGATCGACCCACTATGAGAATACTACATAGATAATTGTTATAAGTGATTCTTATTATAATAGTATTATTTCAGTCATTTGACCTGAAATCACCATGGTTTTATGCATAATAAGTTCTATATTTTGACACATTGTTACATCTTCTTTAACCGGATGGTAAACGGGTTATGATTGGACATAAAATAAGTTACGTGAGAAATGTGAGTGATTGAGATAGAATTTGTCCCTCAGTTATTTTGAGATGATATATGTGGGCTCCTTAATAAGTTAGACTGAAGAGAAATGCATGGCTATGCTAGATGAGTTGATAAAGAGTTATCAATATCAGTCTACTTGAGATCGAGAAATAATATGATTAGACTATATGAGGATGACATAAACTATGCCTTATATTCAATCAAGATATTATATAACAAAAGGACTATAATACACACTGTATATTAGGTTATGTCGGATTATCGACTTTCACATAACTTGGGTAGTCATAATGTCTTGCTAGGGGCCACTTATGACTTGTGGTCTAAAATGAAAATTTTAGGCTCACTGCCAACATTGTGTGAACCTACAAGGTTGCACAGTTAGAACAAATCCAAAGTAGACTTGGGTTAATTAACCCAATGATAATCTCTTTGAAAGAATAAATAAATAAAATGAATAAATAAATATATATGTGTTTATATTTTTATTTATTTATTTTCTTATTTATTTAAGGTAAGTGTTATCTTAAATAAATTAGAACTTATTCTAATTTTGGAACTAGAATCAAAATAGAAAAAGGAAGTTTAATCTTATCAAAACTGTTTTGGTAGGTAAGTGGTTTGAGAAACCCTAGATGAGATGTCTATATATACATCTCTTATTCTAGGATTTTCTAGGCTCTCATTCTTCTCCTTTCTCCAATTTTTTTTTTAGAAAAGAAAAATACATAGACAGAAAAAGAAAAAAAGCCATCTTTGAAAAGGGTGCTAGCACACCAACATTGCTTTGGTCATCCTGTTCGTGTGGATACCGGTAGAGGATGTGGTTTTATTGATGAAGTCTTAATCTGACAAGAAAACACAAAAAACTCGAGGTAGGATGCCACTGGTGTGAACCCCTTCTCTTCCTTCCAACCTTCTTGCCTTGAAATCGTCTTGGTAAGTTTTAGAAATCTCTCAATCAATTTATTTGAATTACATGGATCCTATGAGGGTCTCATGATTTAAAATTTTTAATTTTCGCTGCGTGTATGGATTACGAAAACCCAACATATACAATACTCGATACATGATTACCACATCATCCTAGTTTTAAAATGACAATTTATATACACATACACGTGCAAGAAATAATAACGAAAAGTAAAGAAAATTAATTACAATTATTTACATCGCTTTCCTAGTAAATATATTTGAAAGAGAGAAATATGGAAAAGTAAATCTAGCCCTAGATCTAATAAACATCTACAAAACAGAGGTTAGCACGGGTATGTGTACTTTATCCACTCATCCACATAGACAGAAAATAAGCAGGAAATGTTCACACAGTCAGAAGAGTAAATAGAGGCATTTAATCATGTGTACTTGCATAAATTATGACAAAATAATGTGAAATGACTACTAGTGACAGAATAATATTTTAAAATGGTAAGAAAATGATAAAAAGCTACATTAACACAAAGTGATCAAAACTTTATCATGGGACTAGGGGTCCGAGTTCCAGCTTAGAAACGTGATTTTATAATGAAGATGCATACTTATGCAAGCAATATTGACAATATGATTTTAATATCAAGGATGCTATTTTGAAAGTGAAAATGACAATTTTGAAATAAAATAGGGAAGAATGCAACTAGCATGCAGAAATGATATGCAAAAGTGTTTATTTTGATTTGAAAATGGAGACTTTATGTGAAAAATCTAAATTTTCACGTGAAAGTGCAAATTTTGTGTCAAAACACCATGCTTACATCAAAGAATGATTTTTTGATATCAAAATGTAGAATTTATGCTAGAAATGTGGAATTTATGTTGAGAATATGATTCTATGATAAAATGCAAAGGAAATGCAGAAAATGACTTTTTAGATTTACAAATGAATATTTTTATAAAAAACATGATTTTTAATATGAGAATGTAAAAAAAATAATGGAGGTGAATGATTTATGTCAAAAATGTAATTTTTACATAAAGTCAGCTTGCTAACCACTTTATCACTGTGTTGCAGCATTTTTTATTGTTGTTGCACTAGTTTATGTAGACTATTTTAAGGAACTCGTAAAAATATGTTATCAGTGTTGTGAATTTGGAGAGCAACAGATGTGGAGCATCAAAGAAAATCTAAAGAGATTCCAGAAAATTTTTTGATTTTATTTTTAAAGCCAATTGATAAGTTCATTAGAAGAGTTTCACACTTTTCAACAACTGCAAGTTGAAGTTGCTTTATAAAGAATCTCTTTATATCAAAGGATCTTTGCAAGGACTGTCTTTAAGATATGGAATCTCTTCAATTCTCTCCATAAGTAAGGTTCTCTGCAAAAGTTCTCCAACAAAAATGCTTTGTTCGAAAATTCTCTTCAAGACAAGATTTCTGTAAATTTCTCTTCAAGAATTCTCTATTGGGATTATCTGATTAATTGCAAGGATTCTCTACACAACCCATGATTCTCTTCATAGTTAATGATCTCTGCAAGAATTTCACTAAGGAGCAGTATTATTATGCGTATAAATGGGCTTTCACAAACCATTTATATGCAAGGACATTGTTTGCACCTAAATTACTTATTCTAGCAAAGTCCACATCCCAAGATCCAATGACATGTGTAATTAATTAATTAGACACCAAAGGAAGGAAGTGGTTAGTTATGGGATTTTGAACTTAGAAACTGGAAGCAATATGGAATCCTTAGTGGAATACACGTTTTAGTGGGACTGAAAGGCAGTTATCAAAAAGAGGATAAAGGAAGCTCTTCCTGCAAAACAATGACCAACAACTCAACAACAAACAATTTCACATAGAACTTCAAACAACAAATAACAATCTTCAAGGTTTTCATTTTAGTTTTTGATGTATGTTCTTATTCTTGTTCAATCAATCTCTTGTTTATAAATCAATTCCCTGACTATTTTCAATGAAGTCTCTAGTTTTCCATTCTCTGTTCAAGTTTCCTGGTATTTAATCTCATTTTCTTTACTTTTAAGTACCTCAGTATTAAGTTTAGTCATTGCAACCACTAGTTTAGGAATCTCAAGTAAGCTTAGGTCCCTTAACTTACATAACATCAAGGACAAACCCATTATTTGGTCCCCCAACTATAGGGGATTTCCACACTTGGTCCCTAATCATTTATTTTGAAGAATTGAGTCCCTTAACTTTTATTTTTTTTTAACTATTGGTATTAGAGCTCAATTTTTAAATAATTCAGTTTGATCCGTATAAAATCATAAGAACAATAAAGATATCTTAATAATTAATTTAATGTCACTACATGTATGATGACTCAGACTCGAAATGTCGTTTAAGTGAGAACAACCCCCACTAGTTAATTCAACGGGTTAAAATATTTTTAAACTGATGTCAATTAGGAAATGTTAAAAGAAATCATTAATCCTGTAAATATATTCAATATTTTATTTTTTTATTAATTAGCACTTATTTTATTTTTTTATTAATTAGCACTTAACTATCCACTTGGTATCTTTAAACTTTGATTAATTAACGAGCTAGTAATAATCATTAGAAGCATCTAAAAGCGTAATTAGAAGGGTCAACTATGTGTTGTTATCTTCCAATTGAGTGCAG
>CATIWK010050639.1:0-18506 GCA_949634005.1 Mallotus japonicus | reverse complement strand
CAATGGCGCAAGACCCCAAATAGTGTGGTTATGGCCATTAAAGCTCCCAAAATTGGACTTGACCTAAGAACGCATGTTGTAGTTTCTCTACAGCCGAATTCACCTTCATTGCTGAGTGGGCAAGCTTGGCTACCTCGGTCTCCTAGCCAGTAGAACCATAATAACGGGAGGGATGGAAATGAAAGTTTCAGGTTTGGATTGCCTCCAAATAAGACAGGCATGGATACAGATGGAGAACTGGTTGATTCTTACAGTGATGAAAGTAATACAAACAATGATGATTAGATAATATATTTCTATATAATGAATCATGATACACATTAAATTAATAAAAAAAAATTCAATTTTTATCTATTTATGTATTTTATTTAATTAGAATATATTAAAAGAAATTTACATAAATAATGTAATACATAATAAAAATTATATATATACATAATTTAAGAAATTACAAATATAAAGTGAGAACTTGCATCTAATCTCCAAGGCTATCCTACAATGCAGCAGTAATTGAGAACTTGGTTTGTTGTACAACAAAGTCACCATAGACTGAGTAATGTTAAGCAATCGGTTATAAAAATTGTGTGAGAGCTGCTTCACTGGATGTTGATTTTATTATAGATGGCGCCTTATAATAATAATAATAAAAAAGGGGATAATTACAATTTTGATCCCTGTGGTTTTACCTTTTGACAAAATCAGTCCTGTAGTTTTTTTTATTTTTAAGTACTATGTGTTTTACATTTTTTATACTTTAATACCCTTTTAACTAATATCATCATTTATTTTATGATAAAATATTAACATATTAATATGATAAATTTATTTAATATATGATTTACGATCAATCCAACAAATTGGTTATTTTATATTACTCATTATATGATTTTAGCATTGAAAATGCATATTATTTTTACATTAAAGCATATATTTTAAATAATATTTGTTATAATGGTACTAAAATGTAAAACAATGTGAAACCATATGGTATTTAAAACTAAAAAAATAACACAGGATTGGTTTTGTCAAAATGCAAAACCACATGGATCAAAATTGGTCTAAACTAAAAAATTTTCTTATTTTGTGTCTTTTTTTATTTAAGTTTAATACTTGATGTATATGTTAGAGGATATTAATCCTTGATTATAGGAACAACTTCATTCAAACAAGTTTGTAATTCAGAATATTTTCTTGTTGTAACTGTCCACTAGAATAGGAGATCTTGTTGTAAAAACTCTTTGTATAAAGTTATGTACTTTGCTTAATGAAATGATCAATCAATTCCAAACGGCTAACTCTGTCAGTATACATATAATTTAAAAGAAACAAAGTTTTGATCAAACGCCAAAAACAATGTTTTGTTGACAATTTGGTTTGCTGTTTACATAAAATAGAGTACGATTATGCAGATCGCATTTGCATCCAAAAAGGGGACAAAATGAGGAACTGGTGACCTGTGTAATGTATGTAATGCTCTCAACCAATGATATTTTACACATTACATGTATCAATCTGTAACAACACAACATGTATATGTAAAAGCTCAAAAAGTAGAAGATGGAATCAAAGTAGACAGAAACAGAGGATCCTGCTCAAAAAGAATCAATCAATACTGATGATGTAACAATATAAAATCTTACTTTGCTCTCCCTATAAAGAATGTCATAACAAACAAAAAAAAACAATGAATAACTTCAATGTATCATATCTACGTAAAAAGAAATATCATTTCAAACTAGACAGCACTCTTCTTGGTCTTGTATCGGTACAGAACCCTCTTCTTCTTGCTCGAAGTGTTCTCAATTGTTAGGACAACTTTTCCAGGCTCATTGTTGGTGAAAGTGTTGCGAACTGGTTCTTCAGATGAGCTCATTTTCTTGCCCTTTTGAATTATGACAGTGTATGATCCCTCATCATTTGGTGCAAATTCCTCCTTGTACTTCACTTCCCATCCCAAAACAGTCAGGTCCCAGATCAGTGTAACCCCAACCTGCCATCATCAAACACCAAATTTAGTCACTAATAAGCTCAGAAACTGATAAAGTACACCAAATTTAGTGTACTTTACCTCTGGTGTAGAGATCTCAATGGTTTCTGTTGATCCCGCTTTAACAATAAGCTCAGAAACTTCATCATCTCCGGTTGAGAACTCGAAATCATTTTCCCTTCCGAACCCACCATATTGGACAGGGATTTCTTGGGCTGGAATGTACCTATTGATGAAAAACTCAATTTTTGTCAGGAATATCGATAGCTATTATCAGAAATATTCAAGAAAGGAGCGGATGAAGTCAAGCTTACTTGAGTAAGGTTTCAGTGACCTTTGCAGGACGACTAACAACAAATTTGCTCTTGCTTCTTTGAGTTAAGAAAGGTGATAAAAGTGCATTGAGTGCATAATACCAAAATGGAACATTTATGAATATCTGCAAAATTATAATCAATCGAAACAAGAAAAAGACTTCAGAACAAGAAACCACACAGCACAGCTTTCACACAAATGAAAATGAGATAGATAAAGAAAGGAAACTCACATTCTTGGCAACAAATTCAGGATAATTGTCCTGCAAAAGGGACACAGCTTGGTTCATAGCAACCCTGAGATTTTTCTTTGATGGAGCAGGAAAGTTCTTGAGATCATTAATTTGAAGCAAAGAGGTAACCCCACCGGGCTTCAAATCAAGCTTTTGAATACCCTTTTCCATCAACTGAAATCTCCATCTTAAGAACTGTTTGCGTCTCTGCTCACTCCCAAATGCCTTGGAGTAGAGATCCCCATCAGCAAAAGCACCATAAATGTTGTAACAAACAGGGTGACCTTCCCGATCTACACCATTCATGTAAAAGGCTGAGCTTAAATCCAATTCCAAGTCTTCTTCCAAGATTGAATCAATGTTTGATTCTTTCCTCCATTGAAGGGTCTTCTTCAGCATCTCAAATGCATCATTCACTTTGAACTCTCTTGCCCGCAAGAACTTCAATAGAACAACATCTGTTCCTTGTGCTCCTTTGCTGGGCAAAAGTGGGACTCCCCAGAGAGAGACATCCTTATCTACTTCTTCCTCCTTTTCCTCCACACCCACCTCAGATTTTTTCTCTTCTTCACATTCTTGAACTGGTTTTTTTTCTTCTTCGCCTCCATTCTTTTGAGCCTCTTGTTCTGGTTTCTCACTTTCTTCCCCTTCTTTGGCTTTCTCCGCCTCTTCTTTCACTGGTTCTTGACCACTTTCTTTCTCTTTCTTTTTAAGTTCATCCTTCTTGAACAAATTATTTCCAAGAATCGCTTCTTCGAGTTTCGATTTGAGCTCACTCAGAGCCTTTTTCTCGAACTCCTTGAGATCGGAAAGGAAGTTGCTCTCTTCTTTATAAGAAGAGCTCTTTTGAATTGGTTTAGCCTTGGAATTAGAATCACCATCTACCTGTTGATTCACTTGATCAGCATCACCTGTCTTCTTGGTCTCTTCCTGATCATCAACAACTTTCTTGGGATTTTCTTGAGGAACAACAACAACCTCATCAGCACCAACCTGAGTTTCCTCAACTTTAACGTCAGCAGTCATTTTTCCACTGAAGAAACAAGAAACAAAAGCAAGTAAGTTACTTGATAATTAAATTCGAAGAAGAAAACAAAAAGAACAAGAACAAGAAGAAACAAAAATAACCCACCTCAAGATTTTAGATGGTGGTGATTTTCTTGGAGTTTCTTGAGTGTAATTTCCTTCAAGATCTCTGCAATCGGTCGGTGGTGGTAGGAGTTGAAGTATAGGAGTGGCTTGTTCTTGAAACATAACGGTTATATATTTGAAAGAGAGATCAAAGTGGGTCCCACTAACGGTAACTTATCTGGTGCCAGCCACTGCAACTCCATGTGGTAGCCGTTGGGACGATTCATATAAAACAATATTTTTTAATTAATTAATTAATTAATGTTGCCGTGGCTCATGCATGGCATGGGTTTTGCATAGCCTGGAGGCCAGCAATTTTTCTTAGCATGTGATAAAAAAAAAAATCATTTAATATCATTTTTAATGATGATGTGATAAAAAGTAGGGATAATTGCTTTTTACACCCTGAGGTTTGACCTATTACATTTTTGTATCCCTGATATTTGAAAAAATACACTTTCATCCCTGATATTTGCAAATTCGTGCACTATTTAATCTCTAACAGAGGACTAATGAGTGTTAACTGTTGCAAATGTCAAGGATGAAAGTGTATTTTTTCAAATGTCAGGGATACAAAAATGTAATAGGCCAAACCACAGGGGCATAGAGCAATTATCCCTAAGAAGTATTTTAGTTATATTACTTTAAGAAAAATATTTCTATAATTTTTTATTTAAGTTATGGTATCTTTATAACAAATTAGTACTTTATTTGTAATATAAAAAATAACAATTTTATTTATTTGTTTATAATAATATGAAAATTTTTTATAAATTATTTCTTAATGGTTTAATCAATTTTTTAATTTTTCTATAAAGAATGTTAATTTTTCTATAAGAAATTATTTATAAAAAAATTTTTATATTACTATTATAAATAAAAAAATTATTATTTTTTATATTGTAAAGTAGAGAACTAATTTGTTATAAAAGTAAACCACAAGTCAGAATATAAAATTACAGTAACAAAGGTAGACCATAAGTTAAAATATAAAATTATAAAAATATTTTTTTTCTCAAAGTAATATAATTAAAATATTATTTGTCACATCATCATTTTTAATGACAATTTATTTCTTTTTTATATTTTTTTTATTTGTTGATAATATACAAGAACTAAGAAGTGAAACCTTTGGTTGTATCTTCTGGATTGCAGTTTTTTGAAAAAAAAAAAATACCTAGCTCAATTTTAACTTTTAATAGTTTCGAAAAAAAATGTTCAAAAAAAATACATGCTCTGACAAATTCTGCAATATACTGATAAGTCATTTTCCACAGGATTTAATATTCTTATCTTCAGTTTTTTTTTTTTTTAATAAATAACGTAAACGACTAAAGGTTCTTAATTTGAAATGAAAGAGATTAAATTTTATTTTCCACTAAATATCTTAATTCAGTCACAACTATTAGCACATAAGCATTCTTTTATCTTCAGTTTAAAGAATATATTATTGTTTACACTCTACACTCTATAACAAAAGACAAAACATCAAATATAAAATGCATTAAGCTGAGAGCTCATGACTAACTAATGGCATGTGACCATTTAACATGTCCAAAATAAAATATATATTTGTAATTCTTTTTCTTTAATTACTTTGCGATTTATTTTGAATTTATATATATATATACGCACACATAAATGCTCGTTAATATACATATTACTTTTTTATTTAAATAATTAGTATCTTAAATTCGTTAAATTCTATTAATTTTATTCGATTAAAATAACTGTAAGAACAACAAAAGTCTTCAACACAATTATATATATTATAATTTAAATTTAACATATCACTTAAATAAAATAATTTACGTTAACTATTTCCAATGATTATTAGCAATATATATATTACTTATTTAACTATTAATATATTTCACCTTATTTGACTATAAAATACTAGAAATTGATGTTGAAATCTTAAACTTGACTTATTTTATCACTTTTATCTTTTTAACGTATAAATTGATAACTTTGACATATAAATTTATTAAGATTTATAAATATTTTTAACTAATTTAAGTATTTAATTAGTATTATTTAAATTTATAAAAATATTAATAAATTTTATTTTTAATAAATTAAAGTATTTAATTGGTTAATTTATAAAGTAATAAACTGTGTAAAATTGAAAGAGTGCTAATGTATTATTAAATATTTAAATATTTAAATGATTATGTTGCATGGGGAGATACATTATTTGTTTGCATCCTGAAATAGAAGGGGGAAAAAAGAAAAATAACGGTCGTTAAGGTAATTTTGACTGTTTCTTGGCATCTGTACACCTTTTCTTTTTCCACCAATTTCGTTTTAGACATGATTTTGGGGCCACAGACCACAGTTATGTTGGCCTAGTCAAAGCTCCATGTTGTGAGTTGTTAGCCAGATGGAATATTTATATATATATTCTCCGACAAATTCTGCAATATAACATGCCAAAAAGCTTTGGACTAACTGCTGGCCTATGCGCAGAAAGTTAAATACCTAATTTGTAAAAGAAAAAAAATTAATGTATAAATGAATTATAAATTTTAACTTCCAAAAAAAAAAAAGAATTATAAATTTTGTTTCAAAAAAATGAATTATAAATTTAATTACTGATACTGTAGATGGTAAATGTTTTTTACTATGACAAAAGAAAATAACGGCATATGTTTTTTTTACATGTGATACAAGACAAATAGAGGTAAGCAAAATTTTTGAATGAACCGAACTGAAAATCAAACTGACTGTTTTTTTGGTTCAATTCAATTTACTTTATATTTTCAATTTTTACGAGGGAACTGAGATGAAAATTTGATTTGATTTAGTAGGGTTCTGTACTTAAAAATTGTAGGTTGGCAGAGTCAAAGCTGCATGTTGTAGGGTTGTTAGCCAGATGGAATATGAATGTGGGTTATATTCTACAGCACAATTCAACTATAAATCTTGATGAATTTTTTTTTTTTTTTTTAGAATAAATCTTGATGATAGATACTCATACTATTAACAAATTAATAGACTTGATGGTGGACCCATGTTTTTCTTTTTTTTTTTGGGGGGGCAAAAAATGTTTTTGATTCTTTCCACATTTTCAATTATACAACGAAGACAACCTGTATTGGTTTAGAAAATCCAATGCTTATGCGCCTAAGAGCAAAATAAATTATCTATATAATATTTTCTTACGTGACAATATTTTTATGGAAAATTTTTACTTATTTCAAATATTTTATCTCGTAACACATATTTTAAATATTTTATACTTTAGTAATAAAAATATGATATTTATTTATGTATCACAAATCTATCGGTTGAGTTTATTATATATGGAGTATATATATATATATACACACCAAATCTTATAACTATTTTCATGAAAATTGGTTTATGATAGACTATACCTAGAAGAAATTTTTGTATTGTAAAACTACAGTAACAGAATCGGATTGGTGGAGTCATTACATCAAAGTGCTAATATTGGACAATCCACTTTTTAACTCATTTTTATAGTTTAAGTGCTACCATATTACCTTTTCCTCCTGCATATTCATGATGCTAATGCACTTTCCAAAAATATGTAAGCATATTCTTTCTTTTCATGTTTTTCTAGTTATCTTTTTTTTTTTAAAAAAAAAAAATCGCTTTCTCAAAATTATTTTTTGAAAAAAGAAATAAGGTAAATAATTGTTCATTTCAAAAAGCAAAATGCAATCCAATTAAAATGGGATAAAAAAACAAAACCTTCATGGCATTGTCATCAAATTTGGAATCTTGAAGAAATAGAAATAATAAATGAATGAATGAAAGAAAAAGCACATGTAGCTGCTAACATGGCTACCCGTTACAGTTAGCAGCATCACCTAACCTTGCTTGCCACCCTGTATTTGACCAACAAAACCATGCCATCAGCACATTAGCCTTCTTCCAACAAAATGTGTTCGTCCGAGGAAATCACAGCCTAGTTTGGGTGTTCATGTAATATAAAAGTGGCCAGTTAGGCTGATTAAACTCTTCTGTCTCAGTTTGTGATATTGTCATGCATTCCACAACCCATAACCCGAATCAGAGTCCTTTCACCGGACTACTAGGTAAACTCTCCTCAAAACAAGAACTTCAAAACAAAAAGAGCAATTGAAAAAAGCTACCTGATTTCAGAAGAATTCAATTCAGTTGAAATCTTAAACGTGTGATTTATTGCAAATATAGGGTGACAAAAATATGCAAAGAACAAAAATTTACCAGGTAGACATTTGCCCATTGAGTTGATGCATTAAAATGTTGTACTATGAAGCACTAGTTTACAAAAATTGCATCACTTTTAACTGCAGAAATAATCCAGGAAGATTTGCTATGATAATCATGCTGATCTAGGGAGCTTTTCCAAAAGATTTACAAAATAAGAAAAAAAAAAAAAAAGAATGAAGGATTTTCAATTATATTATCAATAATATTATCTCATTCTATCACTCCTAAAATATACAAGCCTTTTCATCAATGATAATCTAGACACCTGTTTTTCCCTCCATTACTTCTTCTCAAGTGTGTCATCATCCGAGTATTCGCCAGTTACCCTGCCAAAGATTATGTACAGGATTCATCAAAACTGATTTTGTGAATAAAGAATAGAGGGAGCAATATATTATGTATATTCCTGAAAAGGCTAGCTGCGTCTGCAAATAATTTTCTAGATTGAGAAAAAGAACTTTACAATTGAGTAAATCAGGCTGCTGATAACCATATCTTGCCCTGATTTGCAATTTGAATACTAAAATGTGAGTTTTTGTTGATGTGGAAACTATATCATGTCCTGATCTTCAACTTGATTATAAATAATCAATTTGTATCCCAGGCAACTTATTTATTATTTGAAAATAAACCATCACTCGACAATTTCTATCAAGTGAACACCAGCAAGGCTACAAATGAACCAGGCCGCTCGTTCACTATTTGAATCTCAACTCTCACAAAACTAAGCACATTTATAATACTGAGCCAAGCTCAATCCCACATTTAAGGGTCAATTAGTTAATGGATATACCTAAGACCCCATGGAGTAGTAATAAAAAAAAAAAATCCCAAGCTTTGTGTGCGTTCCCAGTTTTTACCAATTCTTTCAACACATAATAATTAATACTTGATAGTTCAATGTTAGTTCAAATTTTAGCAATCAGGTTCAAATTGACAACAACAACAACAACATTTATGTTACTGCTGAACTTAATAAAATATGATAATATAATGATAAACGTATAAGTTCCCATCTTCTCTCTCTTCTTCCTGCTCTCTCACTCCTCCCCTTCCCACTCTCTTATCCATACAAGAGCAATAATGCAAACATAGGAAGTGATGCAGCAGAGTTGCTCAAGCACAAGATTGATGCAGCTTAGCATGCCATTTGGCCAAATTATTAATAGATTTACTTAACTAGCACAAGAACAAGGACAATTAGAATTAGAAAAGTAACTCCTGCAAATGGTAAAAGAATAAAGGTAACACTTTGGTATTGAAGGCCAATAATAATGCTGAGACAGTGAAAGACAAAAACAGCGAGCTGGGCAGTTTTTTTTTTTTTTTTTTTTAAGGAAAAAAGAAAGTAAAAGGAGGGCTTAAAAGTTAAAACAACTTTATTCATATTGGGTTCTGTACATATCATGATCGAGCATGTGGCTATCCACTTCATTTCTACTACAAAACACATGAGGGCTGAGACATAAACAAGAGGGTAGGAGAAGGGATGAGAGAGAGGGAAGGGAGGAATGTGGACAAGCTAACTTATTATAAACATAGGGAAAAAACTTCATGCATTTGCCATAAAAGAACCATAATTATGCACTTTGAATTGAAACCAAGAGAAATCTTTCTTGCTCATTCTCGAAATTCAGATGTTTCGCAGCATGATAATAGTAGTATTATTCTCATACCTGTTGTAGGACAAGAAGGCATCGCCTATGGTTCCACTAACCTTATTTCTCACCTTGCGCACACAAATCTGCAAGTTAAAACGTTGTGCATCAGTAAACACCTATGAATGACAACAAAAATGATCACCAGGACCACAAAAAGAAACGTGAGGTGTAACAACACCAACACACACACATTGTGTATATATGTGCCAGACATTGTGCATATGCACAGTTATTGTAAGCTCAGGTAAATTATATATGTAAACCTGCTTGCATTTGTCATATATGGACTTTTTTTTTTTTTGAGCGAAATAAATAAGTCATATATGGACTTTAACAGCAATGAAAATGTCGATGAACTGTAATGATACAGCACAAATTCACACGTATGTAACCCACCTGTACTTGATCTATAGGTCCAGCCTCTGGATCCCTGTTACGATGAACAACAATCCCATTGTCACACTTGTTTATAAAGTGGGCACTACCACTTATGTCATACAGATTAGGAGGAGCCCCAACCCAACTATGCAACTGTAAGACAAGGAATACTGTTAAGTTATTACAGTTCAGAAATAGTTGGACGATACCAAGGTTCAAGATGAACAACCTGTCTGGGATGTGCTACAAACCAAACATGACATGCGTGATGTTGAGCAAACCGTTTAACCATCGTAAGCATCCGACTTACATACTCTGTTTCAGTCCTGTCACAACCAAATATCTTGCTTGAGGAAAAACTGTAAATTTAGAGCCTCAAATACAGGACGAAAAGTAACGAATCCCACACACATTTAATGGTTCTCTTTTGACATTTAGGAACTTGTTTAATACATGATGTAATCTCCACCTAGCAACATTCAATTCAGTTAGGAAACTGAAGAGATCACAAAAATGAAGGAAGCATTCCCTTTTAGATTAACTTTTCAAACACACAGGTCAACGGGTTGTGCATAAAGGTAATGACAACTTGCAGTAATTTTCATGTTTGCATGCCCAAGGGAAGCGGAGTGTAAGTGTCCATAACTTGAATGATAACAACCATTCTTCAGTGAACTAGCAGTAATTTACGACTGTGTAACCAATGCTAAAATATGGATTGAGATTGCAAGCAAATGCAGCCAGTCTGGCATACAGCTCAGCCTTTAGAGAGAAAAAGAATGGCAAAAAAAAAAAATCTTTTTTCTTTTTGTTCATGACATAAGAGAATTTCAAAATCCTCCATTGGAACCTTTTCAGATCAAACAAGGAATATCATATAAAATTAAAGTTGATGTTGCAAGCTATAAGACAGGATTTTGCGTAACAATAGAAGAATAGTGAAATTTATTATTTTGGAATGGATCTGTGATCAAAGCAACAGAAATGAGTGCCTTCAGGTTCCTAACTCCATTCAGGATTTTTCAGGGTAGAAGGCCTCGTACAGCAGAAACATATACAAAACACGTCAGTAGAGCGTTTCAATCTATGATGCCAATTTCCTTTAAGTATACAAAGATTAAAAAGTTATTTATACTTCCACTGGTATCAAACATATCTCCAAACCTAAACTAACTGGAAAAATTAAATCTTCAAACAGTAAAATGAAGTATGGGACTGAAAGCCACCATTATGAAAGGAATTTCCAACTTGACCAGATTGCCTAGTGGTTGGTTACTAAATAAAATGATTTAACAATTCACCAGCTCTTCAAAAATCTAAGGGCCAAACAAATAGCATTTTCAGCTTTATAATAAAATAAAGCTAACGGTCTAAAGCTATTATTAGTCACTAAGAACACTAATCATTTTTAGCATCAAAAAGAGAAATATAACATCAATTAGAATTTAGATACTAACAGTAATTTCAAAGAACATGGCAATTAAGGGCTACCAGGGCCAAAATCTCACATGCTAATAGGACGCTGATGGTCAAGCTCATTGTAAGGATCAATTAGAAGTCCTCGCACTCCATGCCTTAGAACCGCTGCTCTTGCCAATTTTAGGACCCAATCTATATTTGGAAGTTTATCATCTTCACATCTATTCCATGGTCATGCGAAAAATAAACACAAAAAGACATCAATATAATGTTAATATTCAATTATGAACTAAATCAGAAAAACATCATTTTGATCAAACAAAAATTTTAAAATAATTAATGATCTGTTTGTTTTAAAGGAGTTACTTTCAGGGAAATTTGGTCAATGTAACTTATTTTCCTGGCCAAAGGGAAAGCCAAGTCATTTTCAAAGAAAATAACTTCTTTTCGAAAAGGAAAATCATTTTTCAGAGCTACAGATTTATATAAAGGACAAACACTCACAAAATGCACACACATAAATGCCACACACATGCTTGCATGTACGTATGTACCAACTAGTATATCAACTATCAGCAACCACCTTGCATTGGCCACGAGCTGATGGCGGGAAAAGTACAAAAATTGTTGTCTTGCTTTGAGTAATTTTATCTTAATATTTAGCTATACATTAACAATATTTAGCTTTGTGTAATAACTTAAATATTCTAATAGCACTTTTCATTGACAGAAACATGATTTTCCCGATATAACCCAAACACTGAAAAATAAATTCCAAGTGATTCTTCCAATATAATCCAAAGTCTAAACACTAAATCACAAATTGCAAGTGATTTTTCATATTGTAACCAAAACAACGAAAATAAGTTGTTTTCTCAGAGAACATTCTCATAAAATTTCCTTTCAGAAAAGTGTTCTCCAAAATAAATGGAGAATAAGTAGTGTATAATTATTTTTTACAATGCCTTAACAATGAACAGGAAACTCTAAAATCAACTCACCGTATGAGGTAAAACGTATCAGCTAACCATCGCTTCCCTTCCTCAAACTCTTCAACACTCATTCGTTGAGCAAATTCACCATTGGTACCAGATGCATAACTATGAGACAAACAGCAAAAAAAAAAAAGAAAAAAAAAATTACCAATGATTATGGCATGTGACTTAAAAGGATATCAGAGAAGCAGAAATAATGATTAGAGGATACAAGCCATGAACGAAGATGATATTTTTGACAATCAACTCATCCATCATGGAATGCTTCTATTGTTTTCATTTATTGACAATTCTATCCATGATAGAAAATACACCAATTACCAAAATATACCCAAAAAAAAAAGTAATACAAAAGAATCAACTGATGACATCCAATGGCTGAAGCATGCATTATGGACAAGGTATACATGATGCCAAAGACTAGTCCATGCAAATTTTGTTCTATGACCTGAAAGATTGTTTTAACATATTCTCCTAAAAGATCTTAGAAAGAAAATGAACATAGTTGAGTTGCCAACAAAGAAACAAATAGCTGTTACCTTGTGGAAACTACAAAAGTAAATAAATAAATAAATAATGAACCAAGTACAATACAAATTGCACTCAAGCTTACCGAGCATCAAAAAAAGGCTTTTTTATGTGTTTCTCCAAAAGTTTCCTAGCATGCTCTCGAACCTATAGGATAGTGAAATAACAAGAGTAAAATAACCTTCAGTCACAACTTGCAAGGACAAGGTTCATGAGCATACATTGCAAAATGTTGAAAGCAGGTCAATTGACAAAAACTTAAATGATTACAACATATAAGTTTGAGGTATTTGTACAGTTAACTAGGATTTTAAAGAAAAACACTTCTCAACATTGGTTTATCAGATAGTAGTGTATTTATGATTCATTTCTCACACAAATATTCGATGGGCAGATTCTAAAAACAAGAAGTTGCCACTAAGCAAAAAACAATATAAAATATGAAAATTAGAAACTGCATTTCACTCTGATGACAAGTTTTTCTGATTAACCGATGTTGTAAGTACACTCCTGCATATTTCCAAAAAAAAAAAAAGTACACTCCTGCAGTCAATATTAAGCAGGATAAGTGGATAACATATCCCATGTGTTTTCGAATAGTAAAATGCATATATACATACATACATGCATACATATATACGTGCACGCACACGCGCACACACACACATAAAGACAGTATACACTTCCACCAATGCCCCATAAGAGTAGAAAAGAACAATTTACTTACTCTGTTCTCCATTGAGCAAAGCACAAATTTCCAACCAGCACTGCTGTTAAGATTGCATAGGAGAGCATCAAGCCACTCACTCTTACCAGAATTCGGAACCCCGGTTACTATAGTCAGTTCTCCAGGCACAACCTAATCAAAACAAAACATAACCAAGCTAATCAATTTCTCTATTTATGAAGATTAGCATTTAATGGCACACACATGATAACCTGATTTTTCAACTCATTTCTATTTCAGAACAGAATTCAGATGCAAATCACTTCTCAGATTAAAAGAATTTATATATAAAAAATATTAACAACAATTAATATATATACTTGAACATTTTCCTATACAATTAAAATTGATCAGAACTTTAAGAAATGACATTTACAAAATAAAATTGATATTTAATTGTATTGTCATTTTAGCTGTTTTTCTTCCCTTCATGTAGGGGTGGCCACAGTTCGGAACTGGATGGTTCCGGTTCGAAGGTTTATGGAAACGAACTTGAACCGTACCTTGGACGGTTCAGGGCCAGTTCGGAACCAGCCGGTTCCGGTTCCGAACCGGATTTCGGTTCTAAAATTTTTATTATTTTAGAGAGTAATAATAATAATAATAATTAAAGAGTAATAATAATAATAATAATAATAATAATAATAATAATAATAATAATAATAATAATAATAGTAGTAATAATAATATTTTTTAGTTTTTTTTTTTTATATAAAATCCGGTTCGGAACCGTAGAACCGGCGGTTCTAGTTCACGGTTTAAAAAAATTTGAACCGACCTTGAACCGATATTCACCCGGTTCCAGGCTGGTTCAAGCCCAGCTCCGGTTTGGAACGGTTCAGGGCTGGTTTTTTACGGGCGGTTCCAGGCCGGTTCAGCCCGTGGCCACCCCTACCTTCATGACCAAATTAGATTGCTGCTCCCCATTTCAGCACCAAACCACATGGTAGAAACTATGCATTCAATGTCTTAACCAAAAGCATACAGTCCTATCATACTTCAAGCACAGCAGCTACAATATGAATTTAAATCACTTTAGTACTTCACATCTGTCATCTTTATGTGCAAGGTCGTTTCACACCTTAGAGTATAATTTGTAGCTTTTAGGCTAAAAACAGATATGGAAATTGTAGCAAAAAGTTGATTAGGTGATAAACATAAACATTGCATTGCAGGATCTACTTAACATATTTTATTAGTTTGATTTGACCAAATTGATTTTTACATTAACCTCTAAAAGTTTAATCCAACTGAATGAAATGTACAATTATGTTATGAGGAGATTAACAATTACTTAATTTGTTGTTATTATGAGTTATAATATAACTTAATTCAATAAAAATTTACGTTATCCTTGATCCTTAAGAATTCCGAGCCAACTTAGAACAAGTTTGTTAAGAGGAGAGGAACAATTTTTTAATTTGTTGACATCTGAGCTTTGAGGAACAAATATTGATAATATGCAAATAAATGTAAGCATTTCAGAATACAACCATTTCAAATCTCCAGTGATTTACTTTTGGGCTTTTAGATCTTTTGGGAATCCTAGGAGTGCTATCTGAGTCAAGCCAACTCACGAGCCACTAGAAATGGACTCAATAATAATCAAGTTCAAGTCATGCTCGCAAGCTTTAACAAGCTTGTATATGTATACTATTTTACTCTTTTTATTTCAATATAATTACATAAATAACTTTTACCAAACCAAGCCAAGCTTGAATCAAGTTCTAACATTTCAAAATCTATGTATACAAATTATATACATAGACAAGCCAAGCTGAACTTAGATATAAAAATCATTCAATCCAGTCGAGGTAAAGCTTCCAAAAAGACACTCAATCAAGCTCAAGTCAAGTTTCAAATTCTGATTTTTAGAGTTTCAAGTCAAGCTCAAGCTTGACAATGTTTTGACTCGACTCAGCTCAATTACATCTGTAGGGAATCCCATCAACTGCTTAGTTTAGACTCTAAAAGCTACTGATTAGATAAAAAGTTCATTAATTAATACCACTGAATGTCTAATATTCAGCACCAAGGAGGTCCCTAGTACTTATTTGTGTTTTGAGCAAAAGGTTCCTAGTACTAACATCTTTAGGCAATATAACATCAAGCGAACTCTTCATTATGCAAGAGGGAAATGCAATTTTGAAGGGACAGAAATGAAAATTGAAAGTAAATTATTCTATGCTTACATTGTACAATCCATCTAGAGAACTCCACCCAGTTGATTCACCAAATTCATCACCAAAAATCTGATGATAATATGCATCAACTTCATCAAAGTACTCCCTGAAGTTAAACAACCCACGAATAGGGTACAACTCTGCATTCTCAATTACTGCCCTGAGTGCATCAGGACCCATAAACATGAGCACCTAAGCAAATATTTGAGAAAATATGAGTTGCTCTTGTCCAACAGTAATCTTAAGAAATCAAATAAACACAAGTAACTTCAGCAGTCTTTGGGAGGCCCATCATCAAATGAAAACTACACACAAACAGGGCATCTAAAAATCTGAACCACTGATCACAAGGCATGATGCATAATCAATAACTATTTAATAAAAAAACTAATCTAGAGGAAAAGAAAAATAGCTAAACATATGCTACATGAATCTCCATCATTATAAATAATCTTATAGGCCATCATTATAGCAGCTTAGGACCACACAGGAAAAACTTCAAATTGAACTTTGGAACTTAATTGAATCATTATGTTGAGGAAGATGTGAGCCATCATATCTGACCTCATTTGCATCTTTGTAATTTTTATCTTTAGTTTTTTTTGGCCATTTGACTCGCCAGCATCTGCATCCACATAGAAAATAAATGATTATTCTCAAGCACTTAATTAGACTGTTGTCACATGACAAAACTCAAAACTCAAAAGAGCAACATCACAAACAAACCTTTCTCTTCCAAGGCGACGTGCAAGCTCTTCAGCTAAAGCTTGACCAGGTGGATCTCCATCAGTGGCAAGTATTATGCGGGATGCCTATTAAAATAAATATTTCAACATCATGTTTAAAATCCAAAGATTTTTGCCCTAATGACTACAACCAAAAGCAGTAAATTATTCATGCTAACCTTATCCAGATACTCTTTGCAATTCCACAAATATTGATATCTTGTGTCCTAGCTTCACAAAATAGAAATAAAAGTCAACTCCAGATTTCAAGATGCAAAGCAACCGATATCAAAATCATCCAAACGGAAAGGCATATTCACTTTTAGTCTGGTTTTAGGCACTTGCAAGTTGACAAGACAATGATGTGAAGATGCACATGGTTAAAAAATATAAAAATGCTACTTTATTAATTTATACCACACCCAGGGGTGTAACCGAGTCAATCCGACTTGCGAGCTACTAGGAAAAAACTCGAAATCGACTCGATTATTGTTAAGTCAAGCTCGAGCTCCTAAATATATGACTCAATAAGCTCACGAGCTTAATCGAACCTAATCGAGCTTGTGTATATTTACCATTTTACCCTTTTAGTTTAATATAATTATAAAGGGATAAACACATTTTTAGTGTTTCAACTTTTTAAAATTTAACAATTTAATGTTTTGACTTTTTTATATAACAATTGAGTGCAGCAACCTATAAGAAAATGACAATATAGTGTATATAGCAGGTCACCAACAAGTTGCCCTTCAACAGCACACTATTCCAAGACTAAAATACTTTATTACCCTTAAACTCAAAATAATAATAATAATAATAATAATAATAATAACAATTATTATTATTATTAGTATTATTTAAATAAAAATTAAAAATATTTTAAACCTACAATTTTAACTATCATCATTTACAAATATATTTAGAGCACTAATCCTATACTACTAAAATTTTAGTTTCATCAAATATACTGAAAATTGTAAACTAAAAAGAGAAAGTGAAATAAAAAGAAACAAAAAAATTAATTTTTACTTTTTCATTAATTGAAAATTTTTTGTAAATGATGATAATTAAAATTTTAGTTTTAAATATTTTAATTTTATTTTTTATTAACTAAGAATTTTTAAAATTAAAATATAAATAAAACTAATTTAATTTAAATAAAATTATTATTATTATTATTATTATTATTATTATTACTTAAGTTTAAGGGTAATAAAGTCTTTTAGTCTTGGAATAGTATGTTGTTAAAGGGCAATTTGTTGGTGACCTACTATATACGCTATATTGTCGTTTTCTTATAGGTAGCCACACTTAATTATTATATAAAAAAGTCAAAACACTAAATTGTAAAATTTTAAAAAGTCAAAACTAAAAGTGTCTTTATCCCTAATTATAAATATATCTTATCGAACCAAGTCGAGTTTGAGCTCAAGTACGAATTCAAGTCGAATTTGAATATTTTGAAATATATATTTTTACTATGAAATTTTTATTTGTAAATTTGAATTTTATTTTATGATGTAAACATATATTGAAAATTAACTATAAAAAGATTTAATTGATGAGTGTATTTATTTTATTTCAAACAATTAATTAGTATTTAAAATGTCAAATATTATATGCTAAGTTAACATTTAATAGTAGATTATCTAAAATAAATTGTTTAGATAAATTGTATTTGTAATACATAATTATAAATTTCTAATTTTATCACGCATTATTTATCAACTTTATTATATATCATCAAATAATAATAATTATTATTATTAATAGTGAATATATATATATATACACACACATTATCGGTTTTGGTTTGATTTTTTAGTTCGGTATAATTTGAGACGGTTTAGTTTGGTTCTTGATTTGAAAAACTCATGATTTCTGGACCCGCTCCAATAAAATTTTTTGGAACAGTTGATTTGGAGAAAGTCAAATGACTAATGGAGATTTTCGATTCTAAAGATTTTCAATTTGATTTTTTGAAATCTTCAAGACTCGTGC
>CATIWK010050635.1:0-21097 GCA_949634005.1 Mallotus japonicus | reverse complement strand
ATCTTTGCATGCTTAATTGAACTCGAGAGAGGCTTTAGGTAAATTAGAACAATTACCCTTAACCGATATCAATGTCTTTTGTTTGATAATGTGTTCATGATTGGATTGGAATAGTGAAACTAGACCTAGGCTCTAAGCTTTAATTATTTGATTTTATTAGTTTCAATTGCTTTTTTTTATATTTTATTTGCTAAATCACTTTTATTTGATTTACTAACTAAGATCATAAGTAGAGATATTAGTACTCAATATACAATCCCTGTGGGAACGATAATCCTTTACACTGCAACCACAACCGTGCGCTTGCGGGTATTTAAAACGCAACATGGTCTGAATTAACCAAAACAAAGACGAATGGCAGTTTGGGCTTCAGGGAGCTGCATCTGTTTAACAAAGCCCTTCTTGGCAAACTTGGTTGGCGGCTGATTCAATCTCCTGACTCTCTTTGTGCTAAAGTTCTCAAAGGTATATATTATCCATTCACAGATTTTTTTAAAGCCAAACAAGGCTCCAAGCCTTCTTGGATATGGAGTAGTGTGTTATATGGCAGGACAGCTCTCAACAAAGGCTGTAGATGGAATGTGAATTCGGGGGCTCGCATCAATATGTGGAGTGATTCTTGGATCCCTTTGTTACCGGGGTTCAAAATCCACTCAACCAGACCTGTCAGCTGTAATATCTTCTAGGTTCGCGATCTTATCAATTGGCAGAGCTTCCAATGGAAAACAGAGATTCTAAACAGCCTCTTCACCGAAGATGAATGCAAGGCTATTAAGTGTATTCCAATTCGGCAAAGTTCTAGAATGGTCTAAGACAAAGTGGTGTGGCATTTTGACAAGTCTGGCTGTTATTCAGTTAAATCAGCTTATAACTTGTTGAAGCAAGATCAATCTTCTGACAATAGAGCCTCCTCAGCCATGGACACTAATCGGGTTAACGAAAAATGTTGGAGCTCAATTTGGTCTTTTAAAGTTCCACCAAAAATTAAAAATTTTATGTGGAGATGTATGAAGAATGCTTTCGCTAATGGGGAAGGGCTTTCGGCGAGAGGCAGCAAGATTGACCCTATCTGTCGAAGATACTATCTCAGCACTGAATCTCTTGAACACTTACTTTTCTTCTGTGAGCCCTCTAAGCAAGTTTGGTTTGCTAGCCCTGTTGGCTATATGCCAAACAATATTGGTTTCAGCTCTATTAGGAGCTGGTGGTACTATATTGTTGATTTGATGTAGAACAATGGCTTCTCCGATACTCTAAACCTTGTTGCAGGTATCTGTTGGCACCTTTGGAAATCCCGAAATAATTTAGTTTTCAATAACTTGCTTCTCCAACCTCTGCAAATTGTCAGCAATATTAAGCACTGGTGGTCGGCTCTTCAAAGCTCTTCTCAAAAGCAGCCCCAGCGTATGGTGCAGGAACAACAGTCTGAAATATGGGAAGCTCCGGATATAAGCCATTGGAAAATTAACTGCGACGCCTCATTTAACCCTCAAAAACACTTATGCAAGCTCGCTTTTGTTTGTCGGGATCATAGAGGCCATGTAAAGCATTTGTTTACTAAATCTGACCATAGTCTTTCTGCTCTTCAAGCGGAGGCCATGTCCATTCGAGAGGCAATTCACTTTTGTACTAACCTTCCTCACCAGCAATTCATCATTGAATCTGACTATTTAATGGCTATTCAGGCTATTCTCCAACCCCATGAGTCTCCTCCATGGGAAATAGCAGCAATTGTGGAAGATATCAGACATTCTAGTGCCCTTTTATCTGATGTCAATTTCAGGTTTATTCCTAGGACAGCAAACTTAATTGCTGATTGGCTTTCTAAATGTAATGGTAGTTTGATTATGATGGACCAAAGTTTTAATGTCCATCCTCATATGCATCAGTTACTGCAGACAGACTCAAATTGTACTCTTCTTCTTAATTTATCATTTGCTTTGTTCAAAAAAAAAAAAAGTACAAGTACCATTTGATCTTGTAAGCATATGGAGCTAATATTTTAGCTTAGATAAATCACATTACCGTCAAATTATAGAAACTAGAAATTAATTTTAGAGTTGTAACATGATAACTTCTACATTTGTCGTCCTACTCTTTTAGAATTAATCACATTTGATCTTAACAAACCTACCCACCCTTATCCGAAATAATTATCTGTTTTATCGAAAGAATTTGAACCGGAAAACTCAGAATGATAATCCACAGATAGAAGTATTGCCAGACAGCAGATCAGATCACGAAATGCAAAAGGGAGATTGTTTGAGATCACAAACTATAATCTATCTTTCTATTTAATCTTTCAGCAATGTCTAAATAGACTTCGATGAGCTTCAATACATGTTATGCATAAAACACAAGAGTCCATGTGCAGGTAACACATTCTAACAAGGATCTGCTCATTCTCTCTGTTCATAAGAAAAAAAAAAAGGCCCAATCAGAGCCCCTTATCTAAAACCATCCATGGCAAACAACATATTACAAGAAAATAACCTGCCACTTGATGCATCAGGTTCAATCTTCCAAGATTTTGGATCAACCTCCAGTGGAGCCTCAAGATACGATTGCCACAAGAGTAATATGCAACACACCTTGAAGGTTCAATATAGCACCTCCAAACATACCTGGCCAGCGCAGGAAAATTCCCAAGACAAAAAACCCTACATATTTTTCTATTTTTCTGCTTTGCAATCACAAAACTCATCTCTATAAAAAGAGACCTTACATTTGATGTTAAAATTGCATGTCAGGTACAAAAACTTCTATGAAGCATGCAGATGAGAAAATAACATGATACTGTAAAGATAATTTACCAGTGTAATAAATACTGGGAAGAAGTGTTGAAATTGATCATCAAATCCAACATGCGACCCTTCTCAAAATTAATCAATTGTGTTGGTTGGAAAGCAAATCATCAAACTACACTTGTTGCATGAAAATGCAATTCCACAGCAAAATAATAATAATAACAACAGCAGCAACAAATCCCACTACCTTTTATTGACGGTAAAAGAGAAGAATATCAAACCTGCAACTCAGACAACATTAGAGTTCTACTGTACTTTTCAAGTGATAACTCACCATAAATTCAAATAAAAAACTAAACATAGCAAAAAAAAAATTTGTAGATAAGAAAAAAAACACTCAATACAACTGACAAAGGACGGAAGCAACAAGGTTTTGTACTTTTCATGAAATGTTCCACTAAAAAAACGAGAAAAAAAGGCATGACAGCTAAAGAGGTTCTTAGGACCACAATATGTAAAGCTTGGTAATTTGTCAGGGACATGACAAGTTTCAATAGTCAACTATCAGGATCTCCAAATATATTTGGTCCTTCTAGGTGAGATCATCAAGGTGGGCCATGAGGATGTCAAACCCGGTGCATCTGGTCTTCCGGTTTAGGCAGTAGGCTTCATCAAAAGAGGCAGGGCTGGCTTCAGGCTTCATGGAACTCAGCTGTTTTGATGGGAAGGGAAAAGGCAACATGGTTAAAGTAGAGCATCAGAATGCTATATAGAGGGAGACTTGGATAGGTTATGATATGAAACTATCACATCACTATGTGACTGGCCTATATCTGAGGAAATTGCCACTTAACTCCATAGACAGGAAAATAAAAGGGAAAACCAGAATCTACCTGCATATAGCCCTCATCAAATCTAGTAGTAGCTTTTGCGTCGTGAACCAGGGGTCTGGGCAGATAACCTGGTAATAGAGTTACCAGTCAGGATATAGAAGTTCTATGGCATCATCACCCATATAAAACAACCATAATCTCCTAGGCATATTACAAGAATGAACAAGCAGACTACGACAGTACAACACAGATCACATAATTTTCACTAAAATCAGTATGATGACGCTTCAGCTGTATTCTCCAGCATCTTGTTAGAAGATTTCAGATATTAAGTCCATTCCATAGCAGTTGTTAAGCTAAAGATGTTCCAACTGAAATGTTCCATTAAAATCAACAAGTTTTATGGTTAGGAGATGTTCTATACTCTCAAGAAATATTAAAACTTACACCCGCTGTCAAACTAAAGCATCTCCTCACCGTAAGTGTCAACTAAACTAATCATTTAAAGACAAAAGAACCTAAAACATGACAAAAAAGAAGATTCTCACCCAGAACTGCCAGTACGTCCTGTAGAATAATTTCCATAAGCTCCATAAGGGCCTCCACTGCCACCAATCTACAAATAATGCAAACATACATTACTAGAAATTAAATAAAAAATAGAAAATTTGTCACATATGAAGTCAAAAGACATTTTGAATTGCTCAAGTTATCTATCCCACTGAGAAAAGAGTTCAGAATGGATTTACTTAAGAATGGACATAAGACAGAAAATGAAGCAGAGCATTCCAAAAATATCCAAGTAGAACTATATGTTTGTGAAGCATAATGTAACTACACCAAATTCAAGTAGAAATTACCTGTGAACTACTGTAAGTGCCATAACTGTCGCTAGCAGTATAGTCACTAGAACCGTATGCACCGGAATAAGAGTGCCCACGTCCATGTCTTTTATTATCTCTGCTATCATAATTTAAGCTATCTGAACTGTCGGCTGAGACAGGAAGGTATGGAAGAACTGGCAGAAAAGTGGACATAGCACCTTCCCTATCAAAAACATTTGCTCTTAACCGTCGACTTACATGGGTGAGAGCATCCTTGGCAACATCAAGGTCTCCAGATATCTGGTTATCGAAAACTAAAGTGTCAAAAACTGTAACTTTTATTTTAACTAAATTACAAATGATGAAGCTAGTAATGCAAGCAAGCACAGTCCAGTAATCAGCATAAAGCAAATTATGGATCCAACCACTGTAAGGCTTTACCTGCACCATTTCATCATCTTGAGATGCAACTTTGGGCAGGTTATCCTTTCCAAGTATGCGAATATTTGCTTTGGTAAGTTTCCTCATCTCATTTATAATTACTCCACCCTTACCCAGGAGGCAACCAATTCGGGAGGTGGGCACGAGTAGGCGCGTAGTGAATGAAATGAGACCTGAATCTCTTTCAATTTTATCACTACATCTGGGTTGCAAACGCAGAGCCGCTTCAATAGTTGGAGAATATTGGTCATCAAAAAACTGAAATAGAAAAACAGATTGGAAGATATCAGAACTGCAAAACAACACTCGCATGCATACATTAACGTTTTGGAATTTTACCTCCTTAGCTGAAATAGTGATTAAGCAATCATCTCCTTCAGCTGTTGAACTATCGACTTTGATAACTGCTCCAGAATCCTGCCTGATCTGATTGATGATGGTACCTCCTTTGCCAATTACACCACCAATATTTCCAGTTGGGCAAACAATACGTAGTGAAAATTCTTTTGAGGAAAGTTCATCTCTTGGAGCTGAGTATAGGGAGCGTGACCAATCTGCAGCATCAGCTTTGTATCCTCCATAAGTAGACACCAATGGAGCTATTCCAACAATTGGAGCACCAGTTGGACCTATCAATGAACCAGTAGCAGGGTACACATTGGGCACAGCAGAAAAAAGCAAATGCTGAGAACGTGATGGATTCTCATGGAGACGTGAGGCAATTTGATATAAAGCTTTTTTGACAACTGCAGTTTCGCCAGAAATCTGTCTCAACAATAGCCCATGATTAGATAAACAAATAATTTCCTTCCTCCACATAAAAACTACAAGCTTTATTTTCATGCCTGATAAAAGTGTGCTTGAAATGAGGCTCAAACAATAACAGCAGTTAATTAATTAGTAAAGTTATAGTGCAAATGATATTGCATAACACATTCCCAACTATTACTAACTTGTTAAAGTGACTATCCAGAAATGAAGATTTAGCATGAAATGCTTGAAAAAAAAAAAGCTGAATCATGCAAATAAGAGCAAATACAAACTGTTACCCAGCTGTCACAGTTATAAGAACAATAATGTTTTATAACTTCATATCCCAAGTTGTCTGTATCTATCTAAGAAAGCCAAAACAAAGAAATAAATTAAGGATCATTTTCATAGTACCTGCACAAGCTCATCACTGCTCAATGCACAAGGGGGTAGATGTTCATCCTTGAGAATACGAATCTGTGCACCAGTATCACTACGGATGTTTTGAACAATCTGACCACCTTTCCCAATTATACATCCAATCTGATCAGACGGTACAATAAGTCTAGCAGTGACTTGATGACCACTATCAGAATCATCATCACTGTGCACATCTTCAGCAATAACTTTATCATGCACCCTAAAAAGGGCATCCTGAGCCGGACAAAGATAATTCCCACTATCTTCATACAAATTAGTCTCATCACTCGCACTATAGATAGTAACAACACGATCATCACAACCAGGAACTGTCTCACCAATTCTAATCTTCGACTTTGTATCAATCCTTAATTGCTTGACAATATCACCTCCCCTTCCTATAATACTTCCAATCTTCTTCACAGGACACAAATAACGATACACTGTATCTTGTGAATCAATTGCAAAATGGTCTCTATCATCACCACCACCACCTCCACCACCAGAATTTCTTCTTTTATTGGCCCCATTATTATCATAATCAGACAGTGAAGAATGAGACCGCTTTCCATAATTATTCTTATGACCCGCCATTGTTGTTTATTACCTGACTTCTCTGTGATCAAAATTAAAGTATCCAACTTCAGTAAAAACAAACGAAAGAAAAGAAA
The DNA here is from genome assembly GCA_949634005.1 of Mallotus japonicus. NCBI lineage: Eukaryota > Viridiplantae > Streptophyta > Magnoliopsida > Malpighiales > Euphorbiaceae > Mallotus > Mallotus japonicus. The sequence goes on along the minus strand of CATIWK010050635.1, from coordinate 14,411 downwards.
AATCAAACAATACACCTAGCATATAATTAAAGTAATAAGCCATAAAAATTTTCCATTTAGAACACTACTATGAAAAACCCTAAAAGCACATAGTGCTTCAGATCCTAAAGATCAAAATCTTTATACCAAAAAAAAAAGCAACATCGTTACCCACTAAAACCCTAGATCTGATAAACGCAGTACGAATTAAGAGAAGAGCAAAAAAGAAACAATTAAGTTGAAGAAGAAAAAGAAGATTAAAGATTGTCATTTACCTCTGTAATCGATGAAGAAGAAGAGATAGCGATTGGAGATTCAGAGTTTATTTTATAAATTCTAGGGTTTTGATCGAATTTTGGGTCTTTTTTATTAGTATGTTTCCTACGAAGAAGTGAATATTTTCATGGATCGTCCTGTAAAAGTTTCATATTTGTAATTTAGACACCCATCTTTGCAGAGATTACGTAAGCTGCCCCTTTTTATTTTAAATTACACATCATTTTATTATTTTTTTCTATTTTAAAAAATATGTACACCATTTTTCTTTTAATTTTTAGTACGGTCATCGTACACAAGTACATGAAGCATGTTCTATGTTGTTGGTCTAATAGTTAAAATATTACATGTCATCTAATTTTATATGGGATTGAATCTTTTCTATATAATAGTGGCTAAAAAAAAGTTATATATATATATATATATATATATATTTTTTTTTTTTTTGTCAGGGAAGTGGAGGGTGAAAGGGATCTGAACCTCAACTTCTAAACGAAACCGATCCCGTGGCTAAAATTAGTCAGTCCTAGACGGGTAGTTCAATATTTAAATATCTAGAAACGACATTTTTACGATTTGAATCCATGACCTCAAGGATCATAGATACCCCCTTAATCACTTGAATCAAGTGGTGGAAGGTCTTAAAAAAAAAGGTATATGAAGCATAATGTCTATGCATGATGTGGACTTATTATAGTCGGAGTGTAATTTCATTTTTTAAAATTAATTTATATTTCGTCAAAATTAAAAAATAATTTTTTATGATATGGGTTAAATTGATATTAGTCTGGATACAGTAAAATAATCCTATTAAATTTAATGTACTTTTTCGTTTAATTAGTGCATTGTATTAGAATTGAGAAATTTAATGGCTTGAATTTTTAGTTTTCTTATTATTGTATGCATTTAGAAATCTCCAGTGCTTTCAATTTTATGACTGCATTTCAGACTGAATACAACATCCCTATGCACATTTATATTTACCATAATTTTTTAATTTATAAAAGAATTTATTAGAATTGAAAGTAATAATAATTTTTTTGAAGGCGAAAATAATATTAATTAAGAAGCTAGATAAATAATAATTTATAACGTATGCAATGAAAAATGCTCCTTTTGATCAAATGAATTACCAAAAAAATTAATTTGTTGAATTAAATTTTAACTAAAACAAGACTACTGTTGAAAAATTACTTCTTTTTCTTGGTCTTTTCTTTTTTGCCCCTGATGAATTTTGAATGATCCAATAAATTGTTTCTTTATCTTTGTATTTGATTATAAGATTACACCATGTATTGTTTTGTAAAATTCTTTTGTTTTGGTACAAGTTTTATTTTTACACATTCTATTCAACTAGTCGTCAATTCGCACATTGCGCGGACTGTGAATAATATATATTTTAAAGTTCATATATATATATATATATATATATATATATATATATATATTAATGTGCAAATAATAATTGTAATTAAAATAAATATAATTAAATGAATAATAAAATGAAAACTAAGATAAATAAAACAAAATTATCCTTAAATTAAATTATCAAATTTAACAAAACAATTAGCTAATTATAAACTATAATAAAATATCATCAATACACTTGGAGATAAATTTAAAATAATTACCGAAAGCAATCATCTTTATAACTATATTGAGGATGACGTGTTGTTTGAGCATGTGATGCTACATCATTAGAGAGTTAGAGTTTGAAAAAGAGGGGGAAAAAAACAAAAAAATTGAATTTGAGACTAAAAAAGAAAAAATATTAAGAAAATCAAATATAATTATAACATTAATATTTTCAAACAGACTAACAAAACTATTGGATGCACACTAATTAGCATTGATTAGCCATACAATTTGATAAGTTTTTATCTACTAACCAGCAGGAAGAGTCAATACCCCTCGTTCTATAGCTTTCAAGTACTGTAACAACACATTCCAATAAAAATAAAAACAAAAAAATTATTTCAAAATTAACAGAATATATAATCACAATAAAATAAAAAATAAACAAAATTATTTTAGTAGAGATTTACATACCTTATTTTTGAATATGAAAAATAGAAAAATAGAAAAAAAACTCAATTTAAAGATATTGAGTCAAATAGTATTGTAGGCGGCGGGGTTTAGCGCACGCCTAAGTGTTGGCGACCACGGTACTATGCAAGCTCAAGGCCTGCTAGGAAATACAAATATGGGCTTGAGGCCCATTATTTGGAGATGGAGTCGCCACCCGGATAAAAACCGGGACACATTTACAGTAACTAAATTCCACGGAAGTACCTAGAAGCCGTCTTCAGAGATCGGGTTCGGAAACTGGGTATGGGCTTGGAATGCCCACCCGACCCTGTGGTCGGCCTCCATTTGTGTTTTATACTTTATTACCTTTAGTTATCAAATTATTTCCTTATTAACGTTAATCATACATGCTTTCACTTTTACAATTTACCGACTTTGCACATTAGTCTCATTGGCTTGCTTATTACCTTGGCAATTTGAACAAATAAATGAAAAAAATATTACAATCATTCATTCAATACAAATGGGCGAAGGGATTAAGGATTACAATTCTTTGTACAATTATTACATTACCCCAATAAAACCTCTCAAGAACTTATTAATACACTAATTAAATGGTGATTAAAGACCACTAAAAACCTACAACAAATATGGTTAGCTTCATATTCAAATATAAACAATATTCAAGAATAATTCAAATCACATTTACACATGAAAATAGACATGAATATACACATAAGCATGGATTATTCATTTAAACAAGTCATCATTTAAACAAGTCAAACATGTGACACATACAAGAAACACTAAACACCAAACATAGTGCGTGTATAAAATACAGAAAATATACAAAAAGTATACTAAACATATACTAGAGTGAAGCAGAGTTGTGATTAACTCTGGTGGAGAGGCGATCGCCTCATTGTGAAGAGGCGTCGCCTCTTCAACAGGCACAGCAGCTTTAACAAGTCACAATCTTACTTAAATACTAAGCAATTCAAATATACATGCAAATAAACGTAAAACAGGGACTTAACACTTAAAAATTCACATATTCAAGCAATCATGTTTCCATATGATATCAAATAAATAAAATATACTAAAAATAAACCAAAATTAAACAATTTATGCTTTTAACCTGAAAATGAAACTTTAAATTTCAAAGGTGAGAATCCTCACTGAATGAAGAACTTTCAGAGCTTCTAACTCAGCCCTCAGAGTTTGTTTGGTGATTTGAATGCAAGAAGTTTTCTTCTCCTTTAAAGAACTAAGCCCCTTAAGCTTGAATTTTTCCTTCTCTTCTCTTCTTCTCTTGTTTTCTCTTTGTTTTTCTTCCTCTTTCCCTTAAGAACGTTTTTTCTCTTCTCTCTCTCTCTTTTTTTCTGAATAATGGCTCAGTCCCCCCAAATATCAGGCTTAAGTTCCTATTTAAGCCTTTACTTTCTCTCTCCAATTCCTCACACAAATCTAGGCTCACTCTCTACCTAGTATTATTCATCATTACCTCTTCTTTTTCCAGCTCATTTTTGCCTTAAAAGTCTCTGTTTTCGTTCAAAAATGCAGAGGAGAGGTGGATTTTAGAGTTAAATGCAGCGATAAATAGTATTTATTACTGCAGGGGACAGCTGTGATGAGGCGACGCCTCATTGACCGATGTTTGGGGTGAAGAGGTGCCGCCTCTTCACCCAAGCCTGGTGGGCCTTTGGGCCAAAAGGCCTGGGTCGGGCTTAAACTAAGTCAGATGTTTTGGGCTAGGCTTGAAAGGTTCATGTCAAATTCAGGCTTTCGGATCTATTCTAAGAAGATCTCAAGTTCCTCTTGCATTCGATATGTGAACTTTTTCTCATCACCGGGTTTTCATTGCGGGCCCGAAACGAGGGTGTCTGCAGTTTGCCCCCTTGGTTTTTCAAAAAGTAGATTATGAAATCAAACTTTTAAAAAAGCAACATGCACATGAAATGTGAAAAATGACATACCTAACTTGCAAGTTTCACTTGGGCTGTCAGTTCTGGGAATTCAAATCCAAAAGGTCGACCTTGACTGGAAACATGACCATGATCCTCGGGTTCTCCTGGCCCGATCGGTCACTCATTATAAGTTCAACGTAAACCCCATATCTTTCTGACGCAAACTTCACTCAGTAGAGAAGATAATGCAAGTTCCGAGCCTTTCTGATGTAAATCTCGACTTTGAAACGTAACCGTGTTCCTCGGGTTTTTCTGGTCCGATCAGTTACTCATTATAAGTTTAATGTGAATTTCAAGTTTTCATCGAATCTCGGGAACTCTATCAAGCCCGATCATCTCTTTTCTTTGAATTTCAGAAACTCTGTCAAGCCCGATCATCTTTTTTCTTTGAATCTCGGGAACTCTGTCAAACCCGATCATCTCTTTTCTTCGAATCTCGAGAGCTCTGTCAAGCCCGATCATCTATCTTCTTTGAATCTCGGGAACTCTGTCAAGCTCGATCATCTCTCTTCTTTAAATATCGGGAACTCTGTCAAGCCCGATCATCTGCCTTCTTTGAATCTCGAGAACTTTGTCAAGCCCAATCATCTCTTTTCTTTGTTGTTGTTTTGATCGAAACCCTCCAATTCTCTATAATTTTAATTTCGGGATACACTCGAATGATGACATAAAAATCTTCCGCTTCCTTGCATTTTCCAATTTTCTCGATTTTTTTTAATTTTTTTTTCATTTAGCCAACAGGCCTTCTCTTTTAAATGGGCCTAATCTTCTTCCATTCACTTCTTAAAAGCCCATTCCTCCAAGGCCCACCTCTTCCTTTTCTTATATAAAGAACTCTTTCCTTCTTTTACTTTTACTTTCTCTTTTTCTCTCTTTTCTTTCTTTTTCCTTTTCCTTTCTTCCTCTTCACGCTTTCTATTTTTCTGATCATGGATGCTGCTCGGACTCCTAATGCACTCTAGTGGGATCTTGTGCCTCCTCCCCTAGAGCCTCTTCGAACTCTCGGGTTCTCGATTGGGGATACCATTCCTCTCACTGCTAGTTTGGGTACCCACATCTGTGCCTTGGCTTCTGGAGAGGTTAGTGCCTCAATTTTTTCACTTTTTCCTATCAAATATAATTAGGTTATGATTAATAAACATATATTTATCATTTAAATCAAAATGCAAGTTGATTAATTCATAAAAATTTTAAAAAGTTCGAAAAATCGTCGGTCTTCTCCGACACGAAGAGGCATCGCCTCTTCGATGGGGCGATCGCCTCATCATTGAGGCGATCATCTCATCGACGAGGTAAATTGCCTCTTCATGAAGACGATTGACCTGAAGAGGCGATAACCTTTATGCACAGAGACGATCGTCTCTTCACGAAGAGGCGATCGCCTCATTGATAATTTCTGTATACTTTGCATATTTATTTGAACAAATTTAATAAATTAAACTCCCTGTCCATTCCCAGTATGATGCCCACACATTCAAGGGTGCTGGGAACTTCAGCGGTGCTCGGGTATGGTATAATGAGCTGACGGACGACATCAGGGACCGTATCCAGGATACGGGCTTCGAGGATTTCGTACTGTCACTTCCAGACGTTCAGGGTCGCACCGACAATCAGTCACTTCATGCTTTGATGGAGAGGTGGTTCGAGACTACACATACATTTCACCTTCCATTAGGCGAGCTGACTTTAGACCCAGTTTCTTTCACAGTAATTACAAGGATCGCATGTGCTGGTGATGCCGTCCCTTTTGATGCGAGGATCCATCAGATAGCTCCGGATTGAGTAGCCTATATTGAGAGACTCCTCGGTATGGTCCCAGATATGAAGGGGACTCATACGATCAAGCTGGACTCTATTCGGACTTATTACACCCGAGAGAGGGTAGAGGCTACTACATCTGATCGAGATATCGACCAGGTGGTAAGGGCGTTCCTGGTCTATCTCTTAGGGACCACCCTGTTTACTGACACCGCGAATTCGATTGATATGATCTTCTTGATGCCCCTACGGGATCTGGACAGAGTATCTTCCTTCGACTGGGGGAGCTGTGCCCTTGTATACCTTTATCAGAGCATGGACAAGGTAGTGCGGGGAGCTAGACGATTCTGCGGCTTCTAGCATGCAATTCTGGTGAGTATTCTTCTTTATTTTCAATTTTAACTGCCAATCACTGTAATCATTTATTCATGATTTTCATTTGCAAGTCTGGGCTCTAGAGCTTTAGCTGATTCGCGGGATAGTCCGCATTAACGATGTGCGTTTTCCTCTTCTAGCCCGATAGGGTGCTAGCCGTTCCTGGAAGAGGCCCTTGGCTCGCGTTCATGTCCATCGGGAGCGATTGAACTCCCTGACCTATGCTGAGGTACCTGAAATAAAATAAAATGAAAAATCATTAACGTTTCATAACTGCGAAATTTTTACTTACTTATTCGTTATTCTTCTTTTCTTGTAGCTGATTCAGGATTTATGGGGGCCTCAGGATATGTGGCTCCCAGAGATGACTCGGTCGAGGCCCTTGTCTTTACGATGAGTACTCCTTCATGGCCCCCACTGCCGAGTGTGGTATCTTGACGAGAGGATCCTGTACTAGGGAGGCGGTCCACGTGCTCGATACATCCCTGCATCGCCTCCTAGGGATATGTTCTGGACACACCTGCTAGAGGGCGAGGAGCTAGCTAGGGCAGTCATAGGTGAGCCTGCTGAGACCCATATAGTAAGGAGCAAGGTTCGCTACCTCGACTTTGTCCGGGCCAGCCTACTGCAGCAGGTGCCTCTTTCAGCTGCTTCTACTTCTGCTCAGGTATTCTCTTAACTTTATTTCCCTTATGTACTTCCTTTCAAATTCTGTATTAATCTCACTTTCATCTACAGGTGGCAGCCACAGGACCTAGACCCAGAGCTCGGCCTCCAGCTCGTGAGAGACCACTCCAGCGTCCTCGTATAGATAGTGGAGCAAGTACCTCCTTTGGAGCACCAGCTAGCAGCATTCCTTCTAGTTCGGACTCGCGAGTAGCTGTGGGTTGCCTGACTCATTCACCTGAGCCTTTAGCTCGCTATTGGATGCCTCATAAAGACTTATCTTGCGAGCTGCTGACATTAGATGAGGAGCTGGTGCCATCACATACCCCTGGTGCTACTCATGTAAGTTTCTTTCTTCTATGTCTCAAAATTTATCTGAATAAGACATTAGTTAACTAACAATTTAATTTTACAGATTCCTCCGGATCAAGGAGTATATATGTATCGCCTGATTGAGGCACAGCGGGATCACCTGATGACCGTCACCCAACGGTGGAAGGTAAGGCTTCTACCTATTTCTATATGTATGCATGCTTACATGATTACTTACCTTACATCGTGTATATTCAGGATCATGACGCAGTCAGTCAGGAGAGGATTACAGCTTTACAGAGTCAGATCGTGGCTCTCTAGATTGAGGAGGAGGACGACGATGATGATGACGGGGATGATCCCGCTGCTGATCCAGCAAGCGAGGGAGATGATGAGCTTGGAGTTGACTAGTATAGGAGTCTCTCTTGATGCTTAGATTAGGGCTACACCTGTTTGCAAACTGTTGCTATCTCTTATTCCCTTTTTGAATAGATTATTTCTTTGAGTTATGTTTACATTATGCACTTGAGTGATAGTATAACATTTTTTGCTGCTCTTGAAGCAAATGGAAGCACTTTATTCATAGGAATTTGCTGTTTTCACAATTGAATCTCACACAGTACAGAATCTTTACAAAAATTCATATACAGGTATGACTTGTCACTGCTGAAGAGGCATAGCCTCTTCGTGATGAGGCGATGAGGAATCGCCTCTTCACGTAGGGGCGACGCCTCATCGTTAAGGCGATTGCCTCTACGACAGGACTCTGCAACTATAAAAAAAAACCCCAATTTCTTCTTCAAATCCCTAACTCTTTCTTCCCCGAATTCTCTGTATTTCTCTCTCTAAACTGCATCCCAAATCCTCAAACTATGACTGAAAGAAACCTAAAACAGCTACAAACAATGTTGAAAGGCTTGGATAGTGAATTTTGGGCAAAATTAGAACTATTTCATCTATCTATTTTCTGATCCATGCATGCAAAAAGAATTAATTTCTCATTCTTGCATGTTCTTGCTCAGTTATGGGATCCTCAGAAACACATCTTCAGGTTCAATACAGTCGAACTATGCTCCCTGCCTGAAGAGTTTGAAGCTATTATGGGCTGTCAACTCAATTCTACTTGTCAGATTGCGGTCCCTCCTCTAGGAATCCCAAATATGCATTCTATTCAACTTCAGATGGCAAGGATGTTTGATCTCGCTCCCCAGTTCTCTCTCTGTCACATTTTCGATAATGAGGTTCTAACTAACTCTCTCTTGGAGGTAGTAATGGTCGTAGACAACAAAGGAATGCATTGGTCCCGGATGATGGCTTTATGCCTCTATGCTCAATTTCTGCTCATATCTCCTTCAGGCAATTATGACCCAAAGATTCTCTCTATCATCGACCAAGTAGAGACAGGTCTTAATCCTTTCCCGCTTATCCTGGCAGAAACAATCATTGGCTTGGATAATTTTGCAGAAACTAGAAGATTCTTTGGGAGTCCTTTGTTGCTGGAGGTTAGCTCTTTTTCTCCTTTCTTCATTTATTGCTTTTCTGTTCCTTTTTGCTCACTTTTCATTATTTGCCTTTATAACTTGCTTAGGCATGGTTTCACGAGAAACTGATATTGCTGGAACCCCCTAGGGATATTGCACGTTATAGGGCTAAGCATTGTCGCACTCGGCAACCTCATCCTATCCCAGAAGACATTCGGAGCTGGCTGGCCACTTTCCCTGATACACTGATACAGTGGATGTGTCCATGGTGGAGACTACAACATGTGACTGTTCGAAGCTATACGTACTATATTCCAGTAGCTGGCCTGCATCTCGCTACTTTCTATAATCTTGCAAGGCTTTACAGACAGTACGGACAGAAGCAACTAATTCCCGAACTTGTGCATGAGTTTGAATCGGGTCTACCTACTTAGAATTTTCTGGACAATCTGACTACAACTTGGCCTCAAAGAACCATTCAGAGGGGTATTGACTACAATGGAGATCCATCTACTGATGACCAGTATAAAGCATGGGTTCAGATGTAACACACAAAAAAAGATGATTTCATTATTAGCAGGAGAACAAGATCATTGCAAACATCTAGCTCTCAGGGTGTTCAAAAGAAGAGAAGACAAAATTAGTTGATGTAATTCAGTCTTTATCTGCTTTTTTTAATGGAATTTCCTTTTAAGTTAAACAGTGTGTAATAAGCATTTAATGTAATGTTTGATAATAATAAAGGCAATCCATTCCATTTAAATTAAACACAAAGTGAAAATACATTTTGCTTCTTACATATCTCATGTCGTTAGTTGGCTTGTCCTTGCAAGTTTTCCAACAAACTTTTACCCTCTCTCTCCTTTTACATGTCCTTTATTTTTGCTTGGACCGCCTTTTTCAAGGTTTTCAATCCAGTAGGACTTTTTAATTTTTCATTTTTGTAGTCTCTAACTTTTGCCTAGACAGCCCCATTTTTGAGGTTTTCTCCCTAGCGAGACTTCATAGAAAGTACTTCTTCAGTTTGTCGAGGTTGATAGGCTCTTTGAACTTATTCCCTTCTAGATCGGAAATGATAACAGCTCCCTTAGAGAACAGCTTCTTCACTAGATACGGTCCTTCCCAGTTCGGCTTAAACTTTCCTCTCGGATCTGTCATTATCGGCCTTATCAGTTTCAAAACCAAATCACCATCTTTGACTTTTCCAGGCTTAATCTTCTTGTTGTAAGCTTGAGCTATTCGTTTCTGATACAATTAAGTGTGATACTTAGCTTTCAGTATTCTTTCATCTAACAAGATCAACTGAGCTAGCCGACTCTCCACCCACTGGTATTCAGGAATTTTGGACTCTAGAAGTACTCTCAACGACTGGATCTCGACTTCTACTGGTAGCACTACCTCACATCTGTAAACCAAAGAATAAGGAGTAGCTCCAGTTGAAGTTCGGGCAGTGGTCCTATATCCCCACAATGCAAACTGTAGGTAATAGGCCCAATCTTTATAGTTTTCTAGTGTTTTAGCCAAAATCCTCTTCACATTCTTGTTCGCGGCTTCCACAGCTCCATTGGCTTGAGGTCAATATGGGGATGACCTGTGATGCTCAATTTTACACTCTTTTAGCAAAACTACTGTTTCTGTTCGAAACTGAACACCATTATCACTAACAATGTGATGAGGCAACCCATATCTGCAGATTATGTTCTTTTCAATGAACCTCGCCATCTGCTTTGATTCGATAGTGATGTATGACTCTGCCTCAACCCACTTGGAGAAGTAGTCGATTGCTACCACAATGTATCGATGACCGTTTGACGCTTTCGGCCCCACTTCTCCAATAATGTCGATTCCCCATACTGCAAATGGCCACGGAGAAGTCAACCCTTGAAGTTCCATTGAAGGTAGATAACTGACATCACCATATGCTTGGCAGTTATAGCATTTCTTCATATACTTCACGTAATCTGTTTCCATTGTTAACCAGAAATAGCCTTGACGTGCTATCTTCTTAGCTAAAACTGTCCCGTTCATATGCGGGCCACACACCCCTTCGTGGATTTCTTCCATAAGCTTCTGAGCTTTAACTTTGTCGACACACCTCAGATGTACTGCCGTTGGTACCCTCTTATACAGCATTCCATTATGACTGATAAATTGCCGAGATAACATCCTAAGAGACATCATCTCTTTTCTATCAGCATCTTCGGGAAATTGCCCTGTTTCTAGATATTGCTGCAGATTGTAGAACCACGGTTTCTCTGTAGAGTCAACTGGCATCACCCTTATCTCTTCATAACAAGGGATTCTAGATTTGACAAGAATGAGAGGTTTGACTGTAGCCTGCTCCCTTTCTTCCTATGTCGAAGCTAGAGTGGCCAAAGCATCTGCCATTTGATTCTCTTCTCATGGAAAATGCACAAACTTGCATTGAGTGAAAGAAAATAGAATAATATTTGAATAATCCCAATACAGCTTGAGTTTATCTTCTCTCACCTCCCACTGGTTGGAAATCTGTTTAACCACTAACATAGAATCTTCGTACACTGTGATTTCTTCTGCCCCCATGCTTCTGAGCGCTTCAAGACCATAGATACAAGCTTCGTACTCGACTTGATTATTGGTAGCTTCGAATTCTAACCTTTTCACCATCGGGATCATTTCTCCTTCTGGTGAGATCAGAACTACACCAATACTAGCTCATTTACTGTTGACAGCTCCATCAAAGTACATTGTCCATGTCTGGATTTCTATTGCCCCCAGATGCTCATCCGAAAACTCCAATTCTCATTCTTGTTCATCCTTGACCAGATTCTGAGCCAAGAAGTCTGCCACAGCTCTTCCTTTTATCACCTTCTTTGCTACATAGTCAATGTCGAACTCGGTAAGTAGGACTAGCCAACGGGCTAATTTCCCTGTAAGGGATGGAGTTTGCTAAAGATATCTCAAAGGATCATGCTTAGAGACTGCTTGAATCCTGTAAGATTGAAAATAGTGTCGAAGCTTCTTCGTAGCCCAAATCACAGCTAGACACGTCCTCTCTACGAGACTATAGTTGGACTCGTAGGGAATAAGTTTCTTGCTCAAGTAATACACCGTATGCTCGATCTTTCCACTGCCTTCCTGGGCCAACATTGCCCCCAATGCCTCTTTCTCGATTGCTAAATAAAGGATCAATAGTTGCCCGGCTTTGGTGCTTGTAAAACTAGAGGATTCATTAAGTAATTCTTGATAGTTTCAAATCCTTGCTGACACTTTTCATCCAGATGATCGGCTGATTCTTCTTCAGAAGTTTGAAGATTGGCTCACAAATCGTAGTCAGTTTGGCGATGAACCTACTGATATATTGTAATTGCCCAATGAATCCTCGAACTTCTCTCTCAGTTTTTAGTGCAGGCATTTCTCTGATAGCTTTGACTTTGTTAGGATCCACCTCTATTCCCTTTTGACTGACGATGTGTCCCAGTAATTTTCCAGAAGTCACTCCGAAAACACACTTCTTTAGATTCATCCGAAGATTATACTTTTCAGCCCTGGCCAGAAACTTATCAAGAGCCTCGAAATGTCCTTGTGTTGGAGACTTCACCATCATGTCATCCATGTATACTTTGATCTCTTTGTGGACCATGTCATGCAACAAGGTAGTTGTCATCCTCTGATAAGTAGCTCCTGTATTCTTCAATCCGAATGGCATGACTGTATAGCAATAAACACCTCATTCAGTGCTAAATGAAGTTTTCAGCTTGTCAATCATCGCCATCATGATCTGGTTATACCCTGAGAAGCCATCCATAAAAGAATACATGGCGCTGGATGCCGCACTATCAACTAGAGTATCGATATGTGGCAAGGGAAAATCATCTTTAGGACAAGCTTTATTCAAATCCCTGTAATCCACGCACATTCTGACCCTTCCATCCTTCTTCGGAACTGGCACTATGTTTGCCAACCACTAGGTGTCATCGACCACCTCCAAGAATTTCACCTTCAGCTGCTTTCCACCTCTTCTTTAATCAAAAGAGCCCATTCTGGCCTCAATCGCCTCTTCTACTGCTTTATCGGTGAGATATGAGGATATGTGGGGATTGTATGCTCTGCGATTTCTCTATCGATTCCCAGGATGTCCTCATAACCCCAAGCAAATACTTTCTGTCTTTTTTTAATTACTTCTTTTATTTTCTCTCGCTCATCAGGAGTTAAATCAGAAGCAAGAAATATATTCTTTGGATTATCGCATGTGCCTAAATTAAATGATTCAGTCTGCACTGAATTAATGTCAAGCATATGCATGAAATGATCATCACACACAGTATAACCATTAGGTAAAACATTATATAAATAAGCAAAGTCAGAGTTTATTGCATTAACTTTAGAACAGAAAAGATCGTCGTCAGAGTTAAACAGATTAGAAAAGGAAACTTCAAGGTCATCATAGAAAATATTTATGATTGACTTAAAATAAAAGACTCTCCTGGTCATCAACTTCCTTTGTCTCCTTTGCAGAGATATCCTCTTCAGGCTCTGAAGATTGCACCAACTCGTCTACTACCGGCTCTTCCACAGCTGGTTCTTTGATCCCACTCATTTCTCCCATGAAGATTTTAAATCCCGGGACTAATTTTTTTGATATCATCACTGGCTCAGGTTTGCCTGTGTAAGGGTAGTTAGTGCCTTCTGCCATGAATGTCTCCCACAGTGTCTGCTTTTTAGCCTTACCTTTTGATTTCTTCGACTTCTGATAACCCAATCCATGCTTCAGAAAAGGGACTTTTGGCTCCACAAACTCCGACGGACCTTGCTGATTCTTTCCTAAACCCATTCCAGGTAGAAAGTTCATCTTCTTCATCATGCTTGCTATCTTCGGGTTCAATTCATCTTCATAAATCATACAGACCTCGAACCCTGGGTTGATTGGGATTTCATTGGGTGTTAGCTTTAAAGTGGCAACGGTTGCTTCAGTCTCTGCCGAGATGGTTACCACTTGACCTTCACGTAGAAGTTTAATCTTTTGATGCAAAGTTGAAGGCACTCCTCCAAGAGGATGAAACCACAGTCTCCCAAGCAAGACAGCAAAAGTAACCGGAATATTGATTACATGGAGGTTCACCCAAGACTCGATGGGTCCTGTTTTAATCAAAGCTCTGAAGGTTCCTTCCACAGGCCTTTTTATATCATCGTAGGCCTTAATAACTACCTCTAAAGGTTTCAAGTCCGCAACAGTCAATCCCAGCTTCGGTAGGATCTTCAAGGGACAAACATTAATAGTAGACCCATTGTCCACCATTACACAGCAGGTGAGCTTTCCTTTCACTTCAGCCTTTATGAATAAGGCTTTATGGTGATCCCTCCCTTCTAGGGGAAAATCCTCATCTGTAAATATCACAGCTCCTTGAGGACTCTCAGTTAAAGAACACACCATCTGCTCAGGACTATGGTTGATTGGAACTTTCTTGTTGTCTAAAGCCATCACTAGTGCCTCCCTATGGGCTTTGGAGTTCATTAGTAACTCCCAAACACTAGCGAGAGTTCTTTCATCTCTCTTGGCTTTGATTACTTCCTCATCTTTCTTCTCTTA
>CATIWK010050617.1:0-27075 GCA_949634005.1 Mallotus japonicus | reverse complement strand
TATTTTTCTTTGTTTCTTTTGTCCCTCTTCAACTTTTGTTCAACTGCAGTCCACAGCTTTGCTTGTACAGTAACTCTAACTTCATCGATGCAAGAATGAACTGTGATGGAGAACAAAGGGCTTTGATTTTTTCTTTCGACTAAAGTCTGACCTTTCTTCCGAAAACGATTTCAATTCACAATTAAACAAACTAAAATACCACTTAACCATCCTTTGCAATTTTGTTGAAAAAATTTAGGTCCGCGAAACCTCCGATGTCAATCCTCCGACCTCCGATGTAAACCTCTACACGAACTTGATTCATGACGTGTATGAAGCACATAAGTCGTGATGGAAAACTTTTATCTCTTGCTTAATAACAGTGATTCAAGTGGATATGCAATGTGCTGCTACAGAACAGAGTCGTTATCCCAAAAATGCCCCCATGGCGCAAGTAATGTATGTATTCAGCGATTGACAGCGTACATGATACGGTTGCCCATTCGTTGATTACTTTAACATTATTATATTAGTTGCGATAAACTGTTGCATGTCGCGAGTCTAAGCCCTATTGGGATTAGGATTTCTTTGTCTTCTTCTATATATATATATATATATATATATATGTAGCGGCAAAACAAGAAACTCGCCGTTTTGGACGCAGTGCCATGCTTAACAAAGCTAAGCCTTCATCTTACCTAGATGGTATTGATCTGCCTGACTCTGACTCTGAAGAAGATGTACCCACTGCACCACCACCACGACGGCGACGGAATGACCATGTAAAGCCCCTTGAGTTATGTGTAACCTCCAAACAGCTCAAGAAGCGAGAAAATAAGGACCTGCGTGCTTTCCATGTGGTGGAGCTCGCCAAAAAAGCTTCCCTTGGGGATGACCATGATGCCTTTGCTGTTGTCATCGGTGGCCGCATCTCACTTCTCGAAGACCCAGATGGAGCTGCTGCTGGTGCTAACATCAAAGATATAATTGTTGATAATTTCTCTGTTACAGCAACCGGAAATATCCTTTTAAAGAATGCTTCCTTGAAGATATCTCATGGAAGGAGGTATGGTTTGGTTGGTCCTAATGGGATGGGGAAGTCTACGTTGTTAAAGCTCCTTGGTTGGAGGAAAATTCCTGTCCCTAAAAATATCGATGTGCTTCTGGTTCAACAAGAGGTGGTTGGTGATGATAAAACTGCTCTTGAATCTGTTGTTGCTGCTAACGAAGAGCTGCTTAAGGTTCGGCATGAAGTTGCAGCTTTGCACGACTCGCTTTCTGATGATTTAGATGGAAATATTGTTGGAGACAAGCTCGCTGAGCTGTATGACAAATTGCAAATCTTGGGCTCTGATGCTGCTGAGGCTCACGCTTCAAAGATTTTGGCTGGGTTGGGTTTCACCAAGAAAATGCAGTGCCGTTCTACCCGATCATTCAGCGGCGGCTGGAGGATGAGAATTGCATTGGCCAGAGCACTTTTTGTGCAGCCTGACCTCTATTGTTAGATGAACCCACTAACCATCTTGACCTCAGGGCTGTTTTTTGGCTCCAGGAATACCTTTCCAGGTGGAAAAAGACTCTCATTGTTGTTTCGCATGATAGGGGTTTTCTGAACACGGTATGCGATGAAATAATTCATCTTCATGACTTGAACCTTCATCCATACCGTGGGAGTTTTGATGATTTTGAAAGTGGGTACGAGCAACGCCGCAATGAGATGAACAAGAAGTTCGACATTTATCAGAAGCAGATGAAAGTTGCTCAAAGAACAGGAAACCATGTTCGTCAGGAACATATTCGTGGAAAGTATGCTGCCAAGGAAGCTGCTTCAAAGAAAAAGACCAGAGGCAACAATGTTGATGAAGATGAACCATTGCCAGAGGCTCCCAAGAAGTGGAAAGATTATAGAGTGCAGTTCCACTTTCCTGAACCTACAGAGCTGACACCACCACTTTTGCAGCTGATTGACGTCAGTTTCTGTTATCCCCAGGTAGAGGATTTCAAGCTTTCAGATGTTAGTGTGGGCATTGATATGGGTACTAGGGTTGCTATTGTTGGGCCTAATGGAGCTGGAAAATCTACTCTGCTTAATCTTCTTGCTGGTGATTTGATTCCAACTGAGGGCGAAGTAAGAAGAAGTCAGAAGCTGCGAATTGGGAGGTACTCACAGCACTTTGTGGACCAATTGACAATGCATGAATCACCTGTGCAGTATCTTCTTCGTCTCCATCCAGATCAAGAGGGACCTAGCCAGGAAGAGGCTGTTCGTGCCAAGCTTGGGAAATTTGGACTAAATAAATTGAATCATCATACTCAAATTGCAAAGCTATCTGGAGGGCAGAAAGCACGGGTCATATTCACATCAATTTCCATGTCAAGGCCGCACATTTTGATGTTGGATGAGCCAACAAATCATCTAGACATGCAGAGTATTGATGCATTGGCTGATGCACTTGATGAGTTTACTGGAGGAGTAGTGCTGGTGAGTCATGATTCTAGGCTTATAGGCCGAGTTTGTGAGGATGAAGTGAGAAGCGAAATCTGGATAGTAGAAAATGGAAGTGTGAGGAAATTCAGTGGCTCCTTTGACGAGTACAAGGAAGAGCTACAAATGGAAATAAGATCAGAGGTCGATGATTTGATAGGGATACCATCATAGCTTGGATGATTTTTGTTCCAATTACATTAAATACTTTGCCAATCTTTAGTTTTTCTTGTCCTCATACCATAGCATCAAGACAAGTATATCTAATTTTTTTTTACTTTATTCACAAAACTGTGCGCTTGATTGATGTTACTCATGCAATCAAAGGGGAGTTTATTTTCTTGGATGAATGAATTTTTGCACCTTCTTTATTTGCTGCTAGTGCTTCTATGAGAATGCTCTAGTTAAATGCTTGTGCTATGCTTTTTGATTTTGATGAACTTTTAATATTATAATGCATGGTGCTGTACGTATTGGGCTTTGCTAGTAAATATAGGATTTTGGGTTCTGAAAATCAGTTCTGCTGAAACAAAAAGAACTGGAAAAATAACCATACTATAAAGAGTGGCAATATATATATATTTTTTAATTTTCTAATAAAAGGTATCAGTTGCTACATAAGTTATGCCATTTATGACTTGTGAAGCTGTGAGTTAATGACTGTGACTCTGAACTTTTAACAAGCATCGAGTATTGGCATGTTATTTAGATGAAATTGGTCCTAAAATAAATGTGATATTGTTCACATTGTTATTTAATGAGGCCGCAGGAACAACAGATAGTGTTGTATGTAGTTTGATGACAATAAAGATCTCCAAATTCAGTGGAGGGTATTTCTTGGTTGGTGGAGTTCAACAGGTCTATGACTCTGAAGAAGAAAGGACCAGGTTCAATATCTAATTTCTTGTTTCAATTCTTTTTTTTTTTTTTTTTTTTTTTTGTGCATTAGTTGATGGATGGTTAATTTACATTGTAGATATGCTATTATGAAATTGAACAATGTTGTTCAAAACTTGACAACAATGGAGGAGGCAATCATATATTGGCATTGAAATTTGTGATAATTTTGGAATTTCTAGACTTCATGGAGGTACTTTTAGCACTCATTTTATGATATTTTTAATATCAATATTTTTTAGTGAAAAAATTTCATAGTTTTCAATTTGAACATATGGGTTTTTTGTTTCTTTTCTTCAAGATTAATTAATTAATATCTGAAAATCGGAAAAGCAGTTGTATGAGACTATATGCACCAGAAGAAGAACGCTGTTGACAGCAGAAACCGGTGCTCTCTTGGTGATATTGGTAATATAGTAGCCTTTAGAGGAATTGATGCAAATCCTGGAAATCAGATTTCTTAATATTTATTCATGTTATTCCCCAGATTGAAAGCATGGCTTCTGCCTTCTGGTAGTACCGCCAGGTGTATAAAAAACACTTTATGGTTTTGGGTTATTTCAACTGTTCCATTTTATGGCGCAACATAAGAACCGTAAGTGATTGTAATATGCTTGTTCTTTATTTCATATAAGTTGAACAATATAGTGTTGCACAAATATATATTTTGTGCTATTTGTATTCTTCTTGATGTTATTTTTCTGTGAAAACTAACAATGGGCTTTGTAGCTTTTGGATATTGCAATGACTTGAAGACTTATTTCACTCGGATCCAGGTTTTTCACAAATATTTTGATTCTTCTCATTGTTAATGGACCTACAGAGGGACTGATGTTGATGTAGGTGGCTCATTTTTGCACAACAATAGTTGATGCGTTTGTTTTTATTTATTTTTTTAAATCTTGCTATGCTGCAAAAGATTTTGACATGGTTGGAGAACAGCTTCCAAGTTTAGGCCCTCAGTCCCTTGGATTGACTTTGCACCAACCATAGAGGAGAGGACTTTATATGCTGATTTTGGAGGGAGGCCTAATATGTTTTTCACAACATAGTCAGAGTTTTATTTATTTATTTCTCAGTTATGTGATTGGCCTTAGCATTACATGCTTCTGGCGGCCCCTCTACATGCTTTTATTGTCATTTATGCAGGATTCACAAGATCCAAACCCCTCTGATTCGAGCTATTGCTGTATGGAAAATGGGTAGCATTCATGTTGATAAAATTATGGAGTACCTTTGTGATCCGCTTCAGTGTCTGAAGGTTGGTTTTAGGAATCCACATAAATTCTCATTCATCTGTCTGCTGGATTCTAGTTTTTTGCTTTACTAGACTGCTGTCCTTGTGTGATGCATGCTTCCCCCCCCACCCCCTCATATTCATAAAAAATCATTTGGAGTTTCTGTTGCTGCCTGTCTGTTTTAACGATGCATCTTCTCTAATCTAGCATTTGCACTTATTTCAACAGGATGATGATCCTTATGTTCGTAAGATAGCAGCCATTTGTGTGGCCAAACTTTTTGACATAAATGTGGAGTTAGTTGAAGATGGGGGATTTCTGAAATCTCTTAAGGATTTGATTTCTGACAACAATCTAATGGTTGTAACAAATGCTGTTGCAGCCCTGCCAGAGATCAAGAGAATAGTGGCAGGCCCATCTTTGAGATTTCTAGCCACACACTTTCAGAGCTGCTCACTGCTCTAAATAAGTGCACAGAGTAAGTTAACTATATTGGTGACGTTTTCTATTCAGAATTTCCATGGTTGGGTTTGGAGAGACTCATCATTCATGTGAAGCTGATGATTTGGTTTTTTATGATTCTAAGCTTGATGTATTTTAATCCAATTATGCACGGTTCTTTGTGGTTTGTATTGTGAACATTCTATATCTAGGTCTGATATACGCATGAAAATGAGGAAGCTAAACATGTATTTCAGATTTTTATCATATGCACATACAGCTTTGCATTAATCATGTAGACAAACATGTTATTTCATTCTACTCTACACCTGCCTTTTATATCTCTTACATCTTTTTATTTAAGGTAGCTATATGCTCTTTGTATGGGTAGACAACCAACCTTGTACTGTTCCGCACTCTACATTGTTGGTCTGTCTTGTCACTATGTTGCACTGTTGTGTTGTGCCCTTGTGGTGTAGACTTGCATGTGCTACCTATATGCTAGTATCTGTTTGTGAAGCATATTTCCCCGATGATGAAATAGTTTCATGCTTTGGAGATGGTCACTTCCATTCTTTTGCTTTTTTGTTTTCCACTTAACTTTCTTGAACCCTCTGCATCCTCTTTACTTGAAGACCTCTTTGTTTCTTTGTATGTCTACGTTTCATTTGTTTCTGTTGCACCTTTTTCAGGTGGGCCAAGTTTTCATATTGGATGCTCTGTCTAGATACAGGGCTGCTGATGCTTTTGAGGCTGAGAATGTTGTGGAATGAGCTACCCCATGACTACAACATGCTATTTTTGCAGTTGTACTTTCAGCTATTAAGGTTGTTAAACTTATTAATATTATTCTTCATCATATTTAACGTTAGTGTCTTTGAAAGTTATCTCAACTATTCATAATTTGATTACTTTCTATATCATGTTTATTCTCTTTCATTCTTATAGATGATCCTCCAACAAATGGAACTTATCACTAGCACTGATGTTGTTCGAAATCTTTGCAAGAAGATGGCCCCTTATCTTGTGACATTACTTTCTGCAGAACCTGAGATACAGTATTTTGCATTGCCAAACATCAACCTAATTGTACAAAGACGACCTCAATACTTGCACATGAAATCAAGGTGAATATCAGTCCTGCTGACTAGATCAAATGTACAAATTTTACATGGAAAATTCCTACTTTTGCTTCAAATTCAGTCATGTCAGAGACCATGCTTGCTAAACATTCTCTTTTATTTCCAGGTGTTATTCTGCAAGTACAATGATCCAATTTATGTGAGGATGGAGAAGCTAGAAATCATGATAAAACTTGCCTCAGACCGAAATATAGATCAACTATGTTTTTGGTTATTTCCCCTTCTTCTTCTTCTTGTTAGCCCAGGTGGATAATTGTGCATGCATGATCTTTTTCTTTTTCAAGCAAAGGGCATTCTTAGAGTTTTATAGGTTGTGATATCCTCTCAATGACCACGGAAGTAGATGTGGATTTTGTCAGAAAGGTCGTTCGTGTTATTGGCCGCTGTGCCATTAAGTTGGAGAGAGCTGCCGAGCGTTGCATTAGTGTGCTGTTATAGTTGATTAAATTAAAGTGGATTATGTGGTGCAAGAGGCTATCATTGTTACCAAAGACATCTTTAGAAGATACCCTAACACGTGAAATTTGGTTTGCTTTCTTCTAAACTTAATTTTGAAGTTCCCTTTACTCTGCAGTTATGGATCCATCATTGTGACATTCTGTGAGAGCTTTTAGACACTTCAGATAGTTGGAAGCTAAAGTAATTGTTTTTCTTCAGACTACTCTAGCTTGTAGTTTGTATTGATATATTTTATTCTTCTATCTCCTAAGGCTTCCATGATCAGGATAATTGGTGAATATGCTGAAAGAAATGACAATGCTGATGAGCTCCTGGAAAAGCTTCTTGGAGAGTTTCCCTGAAGAGCCTGCACAGGTCCAGTTGCAACTGTTGACTGCAACTGTCAAACTTGTTTCTTAAAAAGCCAACTGAAGGCCCTCAGCAAATGATTCAGGTTTTGTTTTTATACCTACATGAGTGTACTTTAAGAAGTTATGGTCTGGTTTACTTGATCCTTCGCTTTAGAACGTCAAGTCAACCTGCTTGGCACACATTCTGAGAACCGCTATGAATTAAGATTTTCAGTTCGATTTTTATTGGGAATCTGTGTGACCTAGCAATAGCTAGAGATCAGGTTTCTATACTTGCAACCTACCTTGCTTATTATGAGTCAGGTTCAGGCATTGCTCTATATCGATTTTGTATAAAATAATTTACATGTTATTTATATGTAATTACTATATTTTACGTGTTAAATACAACATAGTTATGAAACTAACTTATTTTCTATGTACCCACAAACTAAATAACTACCCCACACACATGAACCACAAATTTAGCAACACAGGAAAAGAAATACAACTGCTGAGAACTGAACATAAACTGCTGACTTACGGGATAATTATGCGGGACTCTAGATTGGCTGAACGAATTGGTTGAGTCTAACTGAATTCATTGTGGTCTGTCTAACTGAATTCATCATGGTCTAATATTCTCTTTTTGCATTAAGTTTACTGTCTCAGTGTCTCTTGGTTCTATATTCCAAATTTATAGAGAGAGCTGAATACCTACAAACTCTCTAAGAAGAAGAAGTGCATGGAACATGTACACTATAATCTTCATATACAACGATGCCAAAATTTTCTAAAGCAAATGGCAAAGCAATGTTTTTTTTTTCTCTTTTTTTTTTCACAGGCAAGGTCATTGAATTTATAGAAGTGGTAAATGAAATGGATCTGATGCAGTGCTGGCCCAGGTTTTGGGTTTTGGGTTTTGGGTTCTGGGTATTAGTGATATGAAGTGTACCATGCTGCAACATTTTAGGTTGTTGTGTCTACTAATTTCAGCACACATTGTTAGGACATGATTGTTTTTCCTCATTATAATTACAGCTTTTCAGTCACTATTCTTGGTTGTTAATGGTTGTTGCTTTCATTGCACATTTAGATTTGACCGTCTCTATTCAATATTTACATAAAAATTCTTTTGACAGGTTGTTTTGAATAATGCAATTGTGGAAACAGACAATCCTGATTTAAGGGAACGTGAATACGTGCATACATATATTGGCAACTTTTATCTACTGATCCTGAGGTGTGGCTTTGTGTTGGACAATTATATTCTGCATGTCAATCTATTAGAATTTTCAGTGCATGTGCATTTGCTTGTTTGATAATACGAAGTCAGTCCAGTGATTCTGTCTACCCAGAGGAAGGGGAGGGGTGCAATCAGGCTGCTAAGGATGTTGTGTTAGCTGAGAAGCCTGTGATTAATGATGTGTCAGACCAACTTAATCCATCTCTTATGGATGAGCTTCTTTCCAACATGGCTACATTGTCCTCTGTGTATCACAAGTCCCCTGAATAATTTGTAACACGTGTTAAGACAGCAACACAGTCAGCTGAAGATGATGACTGTCCTGATGGGGGTGAAACAGGGTATTCAGAATCACCTTCCCATCCTGCTGGTGTTGGAACATCATCACCAACCAGTTCAGTTAATGTTCCTGACACCCAAGGAAACTGGCCCCTGCACCAACCGCATCTCAACCTACTGCTCCTGTGCTACATTTACTTGGTGACCCTGATAGGCATGGAAAATAGTTCTATTGTCCCTTGTCCCTGTTGATCAGCCATCTACTCCTTCCTTGTGGGTGCTGGGACGTATGAACTCTGAACTATTGGTAGTGGACATGTGACACCTGTATGGAATCACTTGGCTAGATCTATAACTTGTAAGCCTGTGATTTTATAATTCATTTGTTGAATAATGAACTCTGCATAATTTGCAACTCTTAGTTTCAAGTTTAGATATGTTGCTTACCAGAGATCACCTGAACTTGACGCAGCCCTCCTTTGCAAAGTTCTACTACCAACATCGGCTGGTCATGGTTTACAAATCAGTGCATAACTAACCCGAAAAGATGTCCAAATCTTTTATAGCAATGTATATGAGAACAACTCACAGGTTTCCCTTGATGGGTTCATGATTCAGTTTAACAAGAATATGTGTGGTCTTGCAGCTGCTGGACCCTTACAGGTGGTTCTGAATTCCATTTCTTAAGTGAATATTATTAGGTCCCACAAATGCAACCTGGGACGTCAGTGACCTACCAATGGTATTGTTCCAGAACATGTCTACTGGTCCTCCAAACTCACTCTTGCAAGTTGCTGTGAAGAATAATCAAGTCCCAGTGTTATACTTCAATGACAAAATTACATTGCATGTTTTCTTCATTGAGGAAGGGAGGATGGAGCGTGGGAGCTTCCTTGAGGCAAAAGGATCAAAATACTCTTTTTTCTTTTCTTGGAACATCATGTGGTGTGGTGATTACTGGTTTTGGTTTCTTTGATGCTATTGTAGGGTAATCTGGAACTGCACACCTAATGTGATTCGGTAGATTTTTTATGATATTATTATCTTTAGTTTAATACGTCATGTACCAACTCTATTGTTTAGCTTATAAGAACAAAGGGTGGTGGTCACTAAGCAAACTAGTTTATGAAGATGTCATTTAATAGAGATGCTTGTGATCATGCTTGGAATCTCATCTTGTATGGTACATTTGCCTCTGCAGACATGGAGGTCCTTCCTGATTCAAATGAGGTCTCATAGGACTTTCCTGGCGGTGATCTTAGCACATGTATTTTATTGGCTTGGACCATTGTGATTCTTGCAAATAGTGTGTTTCAGGGGTTGAAAAAAAGACTGTTTTCGGCATGTCTGGAGAAGTGGTTTTTGTTTTACCCTTGATATGTTCATTTTTGGATCTACATTTTACCTGAGGTTGGAAGTAATGTGTTCCTATAATTTTGTTGATTAGCAACGTGAGATTTATATAATTTTATGAGTAGTAGGATTACTTGCTGCTAAATAAGTAAAGTTGTGTAATTGATATTTTCAGTCGGTTATTAACCGATGCACACCCGTGATTATAGGCACTGATACACAAGTATAATCAATAGTGATAATTGATTTTAATTTTATATATATATATATATATATATTATAACTATTGATATTTTAATTTTATTTATATAGATACATATATATATTATAACTATTGATATATATATATATGCATATATATACACATATTTATTCACATGTGCGTATTTATATACATATTTATACCGTAGTAAGAGCTTATATTAAATTTGGCTTACTACATTCTCAACTGATCAAACTTAACAAAATTTATCATTTTGACACTGCAATTTATAAGTTTGGCAATTTAACGCCAAAACATACTAAAAATATTATTTTTGAATACTTTTTTCATTATTTACAACCAGCAGAAGTACATGCTTCTTGCTGATAATGACATGAACAAATTTGCAGAATTAACATATGCGCGATCCAATAACAAAATATCATGCTTTTCTCAGTTTTAAATCAATTTTTCTAGCTAAAACATACATTTTTCATAAATTACAAATTCAAAAACCTCAATTCTTAACCTTTCATTTTTTTGTTTTTCTTGCTCATTCCTTCTAACCCTATCACCACAGCTCAATACCACCCACTATTACAATTCAACGTGTTTTTATATTACACATTCAACAAGAATGGTCTGTTGCTGGTGAAGTTTGCATTGGAATCACGAGAATTTTGGTAGGCTCCATTAATTTATAGTACGATGTCATAGCATATTGATGAAGTTACTATTGGTGGTGATGTAAAATTGACATGCATGGCATATTGGCATTGAGATTTTTCTTCTTTCAATTGGTGTGGCAAAAATCCTAAATTAAATGAGATTTTTTTTTTCCTTATAAAATTGTAATTGCAGGGTAAAGAGCTCAAAAAGTTCAAAAAGCATATATTCGTATTATTTAAACTTATTTTTTATATTAAATAAATGATATATTGTTTTTTGTTTAACTTTAAGCCAATCATCAATTAAATTTTACTTTAACCCTTTGTTTGGTTTAATTCCATTAAGGGTTTCATTTCATTTCCAAATGAATTCCAAATTAATTTAAATCAAACATACTTCATTAACAAGAATTAATTTAGTTTCAAACAATTTCACAAAATTAGAAAGTTGGAATTTCAAATAAATTTTACAAAGTTTTCATTTAAACCAAACATACTTACTTGGATTTGCAAATGAATTCCACAAAATTTTATGAAATTTATTTGAACCGAACAAATTCTAAAAGTTATTTTAATTTGCTCTTTCAATTTTACAAATTTTATATATTCTATTCAATTTTATTTAAAGGATCTAATTGTATTTTTAGAAATTACTTTTCGATTCCCATAAAATAAATTTGATAATTTTCAATTTTTTATTTTTTTAAAATAAAATATTCTCAAGTTTTAATTTTACCACTTTTAAAACAGGATGATTCTACAGTTACTTTAGTTTTTAAATATTTTATTTTTACTTTGTATTTATCACCATAGGATGAGAGTATGTTTCATAATCCAACAGTGATTATAAAAAAAGTGAAACTTACTTTATTAAAAACAAAATAACAGTAGAAGACACCTTTAAAATAAATCTAAAAATTAAGTTTTTATATAAAATTTTAACTTTTTGTATCGATAAAAATAATAAAAAATAAAAAGTTATAGCTTGTGAATCAATTTATTATATAGACTAATATTAATATTAATAATAATTAACATATATTAAGTAAGAACTTTTAATCATCACTACAAATAATAATAAATTTTTATTATTATTTTACAAAATATTTTATTGTACAAAATATTTTATGAAAAACTTACAATTTTACAAAATTTCACATTTTATCTCATATATTTTACGTGAAATGGTATTCATTTTTTACTAATTTATTTATAGAAAATAACCGTTATTTTACGAAATGGTAATGGTATTTCATGAAAAATGTATATGGTAATTTTTGTGTAAAATATTACATCTAAATAACGTAAATGTGTTAATTTTCATTAAATAATTCTTGAAATGAAATAAAATAAAATAAAATTTTAAATATTATGTTAATAGTAAGAAAAATTTTAAAAATACACTTCACAAAAATTTAATATTTTATCTCACATATTTTATGTAAAGTTGTGTTTATATTTTGTTAATTATTTATTTTACAAGAAAATACAGTTAATTAACAAAAAAAGTGAATTCTCTTAACATAATAATATACATATGAAATACTTTTACCATTAAAATGTGTATAATCAAATAATATTTGAAGGATTAAAAAATGGAGTTTTTAAATAAAATTTTAAAAAATTACATTAATTATGAGAATAAAATAAAATTTACAAATAAAAGTACATAAATTCACAAAATTTTATTATTTTATCTCACATATTTTATGTAAAAATGTAGTTAAATTATAAAAAAAATACACTTACTTAATGAAAATGTAATTTTACTTTATATAAAAATAAATATGAAATAATTTTATCACTAAATATATATAATTAAATAATATTTTTAAAAATTAACAAACGCTAAAGTTTTTTTTTTTTCTTTGAGGGTGCATTTGGATTAAGTTTAATGAAAAGTAAATATTACTCTTATAATATATTAACCTTTTTAATCCTGTTAACCTTAAGGTGCATTTGGATCGGGGTTAAGAAAAGTTAAGTATTACTCCTGTAATGCATTAACCTCTTTTACCATTGTTTGGTAATTTCAAAATATACACCCTTAACTGTTAACCCCCCTTAACAGTTAAACTCATGTATTTTTATTAATTTAGGTTGGGGTAGGTTAAAAACCTTAAAAAAAACTCTTCTTTCTTACAAAATAAGAAATTTTCATTTTTTCTATTATTTTATCGTATATCTTATAAATTGTTTCTTTTTTATTTTTTATTAATAAACTACAAATAAAATTTATAATTTATATATATATATATATATATATCAATTTAAGATTTTTTAATGATAATTTCATTATTTTTAAAATTAATTTTTATATCTTATAAAAAATTAATAATTTATTTATTTATTTTTATTATTTTATATTAATTATATAAACGGTTTTTTAAATGATTTCATATTAACAGCTTATTCATTACTTTTATTTACCAAACGAGATTAACAGTTTAATTATTACACATGTAATTATTACTTCTATAACAATTACACCTATAACTGTTACACTAAATTTCTTTAACCCCAATCCAAACGCACCCTAAAGTTTACAGTTAACCAACATTTGGATTGAGGTTAAAGAAGATTAATTGTTACTCATGTAATGTATTAACCTCCTTTTACCCTTATTTGGTAACTTCAAAATATGCACCCTTAACTGTTAACCTCTCTTAACAATTAAGCTCATTTTATTGTATTTCAATTAATTTACGTTGGGGTAGGTTAAAAGTCTGTGAAAAAACTCTTCTTTCTTAAAAAATAAGAACTTTTCATTTTTTTCTATTATTTTATCATTTATCTTGTAAAATTTTTTTATTTTTTATTAACAAGCTACAAATAAAAATTATAATATATATATATATATATATAAGATTTTTTAATGATAATTTCGTTATTTTTAAAATTAATTTTTATATCTTATAAAAACTTAATAATTTATTTATTTATTTTTATCATTTTATATTAATTATATACACATTTTTTTAAATAATTTCATATTAACAATTTATTCATTACCTTTGTATACCAAACGAGTTAACAGTTTAATTATTACACTTGTAATTGTTACTCCTGTAACTGTTACACCATATTTCTTTAACTCCGATCCAAAAGCATAATCTCATTTCTCTATATTTTTATTAATCTAGTTAGGGGTAAGGTAAAAACTTATAAAGAAATTATTTTATTAAATTTTTTATTTTTCTATCATTTTATATTTATTTATAAAGTACTTTTCTTCTCAATATTTTTTACGTTAATCAACATAAATCAAATCTATAAAAAAGTATAAATCAATTTATTTCTTTATTTTTTTATAAAAAGAAATGTATATATATATGTGGAAAATTGTATGTAACTTTATTTTGTAGTTACCTTTATTTTACTTTATCTTTATCACCATTGGAAAAGAATATATTTTATTATTAAATGATGATTATTAAGAAAGTGTATTTTACTTTGTAAAAAATAAAGTAACTATGAAATGCACCATGTTATGTAACTTTATTTTTATAAAAAATTTTTAATTAGTTGATATTTTAAAATTAATTTTATTGTTTATGAAAATTTTAACAATTTATTTATTTATATTATTTTAATTATTTCATATATATTAATATTTTTAAAAAATTAATTACACAACTTATACATTACCTTATATTTTTACTTTACCAAATAAAATTGACAATTTAATTATTATAATTATTCTTATCAAAACGTAGCTGATAGTTAATTACAAAAAAATTAAATGATTCATTTGAACAGAAACACTAGTAAGTAGTATTAACTTTACAATATATATTTAAATATTTTTAAAAAAGTGTATCTAATTTTTTAATTGCATCTAAAAAGTAAAGTTACTTTATTTAACCATTGAATTCCTCTAAATAGAATGTTACATGAAACAATAATTAAAATAGGCAAGTAATTTAATTTAATTTAATGGGTGGACCGTTGACGGGGAAGGTTCCATTTGACTTTGACTCAGGAGTGAGTGAATCACAAGTCTTATATAATATCAGCAAGCGTGAAGAGGAGCTTTTCTTCATTCAATGGCCAACAAAACGGTGCGTTGGTTCACGAGACGAGAGCCTTCACACCTTTTCTCACATTTGCCTTTTACATGTGGACACTGTCCCCACTTCGTTCTGAAAAAATTTCCACTTTTTACCTATATGCCCCTGTTTCTATGCTGTTTATTGGATTTTTTTTTCTGAAGGAAAAAAAAAAGTCCCCAAAGTTTAGCATTATTCAACATTTTCATTTTTAAAAATTATTATTATTATTATATGCTTTAGTTTTTGTACATTAAGTATTATCTATTAAATTTGTAATTTTCATTTTTTTAATTTTTAAGAAAATAATAAAATAATCCAACTAAATTCGTTGAAACTTTAAAAAACTTAGATATTTTATTATGTTATTTAATAAAATAAATATAAGTCATTTATACTTTATAAATTTATGATGATTAAAACATACATATAATTTTAACAAAATTACAAAAACATTCATAATAAAACATATTTATCATTTAAGTAAAATTTAATTTTTCATTGTATATTTTATTTTTGAAAACATGCATGCTATTTTTGTTTTTTTATAAAATTGGAGGAAAAAGCATCAGAAAGTGCACTGGGACATCCCAACTAGATTGACATACCCTTAGCACTCTCATCATATGCTAAGAAACCATCCCTTTATTAAAAGATAAAAAATAACTAATGAGTTTACATACAACCCAGAACTTGGGCAACACATAAAGAAAAAATCAATGAAACCTATAGGATTCCATACTATTAGCATCCTAAAACATTAACCTATGACAGCATGAGGGATAGGTTGACCACCATTGACATTACTGAAGCCAAAGACCAATAGAAGTGAGTTTATCCGCTACTTGATTTTCTTTCCAAAAAATATGGCTAACATGAATTTGCATTGTGCTCAACTGCTTAATGCACATTTACTAGGGAGCTCGAATACTCTAAGAGATTGCTACACTGCGAAACAAGAGAAGCTTAACTACAAGAATAAAGTCTGATTCTATCCAAATTGGAGAAAAGCCTAAAATCTGAAACTTTTTGAACTGTAAAAGCAACTGCTAATAATTTTGCTTCAAGAGTAGATTTAGCACCAACCAGAGCTACAAAAGAGGCGATGGTCGAACCATGACAGTTGCGGAGAACACCACCACCAGCTGCTCTTCCAGGTGAACCCACCAGCAGCGGCTGCTCTTCCAGGTGAACCCAAAGCAGACCCGTCAAAACATAAACGTTATTGATTATAAAAAATTTATTAGAAATAAATGGCCATTATTGTAATTAAATATGAAACGGATAATAAATATTCATATAATTTTAATAATCGTAGTTGAATTACCTTAGTAAATTATTTAAAAAGTAATTAATTGATTAAAAGTCAAATTATATATTTTCTAATAATAAAATTAAAAATAAAAATTTAAAAGTTTAACATACAAAAATAAATACCTAATGTGAAAAAAAAAAATAACAATCAAAATGCAGTAATTAATTAATTTTTCCGTTCAAAAAAAAAAAAAAAATTAATTAATTTTCATTAAATGTATAATATCAGTTTCAAATTTTTTTTTTTTTCCAAAAACAATACAACAGCTAAGCATATATAAACTTCATTCTCTTTTATGGAAAGTTGCATTAACATTTTCCATAAAATATTCGAAGAGCATAAACGAATCCAATTCTGAATACTTGCCAAAAACAACCAATTAAAAGGGCATTTATGTAAAATCACGCACATGGAACGATTCCCAAGGCAATCACTGTGGCGTCTCCATAACAGTACTAATAATCCCAGTCTCATGCTTCTTTCTGCCACCTCATCACCGTCATCGCCATGTCCTCCTCCTCCGCCATACGCTTCCGTCGTCTAGGGGCTGTCGCAATTGCAACCGCCACAACCGCTGTAGCCGGTGGTGCAATCCTTCTCTCTCCTCCTAATCTCTCCGCCAACGACCGTGGCGGCGGACCTGCTCTCGACTCTGTAAGGCAGCGAATTACTGATCCTAATGCCGTTATCCCATTGCGCGCGACTCAAGAGTCGGTTTTGATCGGCGCCGGTGCGAATAATCCTCTTGATGTTCTGGTAATTGGCGGTGGCGCCACCGGTTCTGGTGCGGCGCTTGATGCTGTGACACGTGGACTCCGTGTTGGTCTTGTTGAAAGAGAGGATTTCTCTTCTGGTACCTCTTCTAGGTCAACGAAGCTTATTCATGGAGGCAAGTCTCTTTTCATATATATATATATATATATAATCGATTTATCTAAGGCCACGTTTGGCTGGCTATATGGAATTGCCCGCTTGGATTAGAATTCCATTTGTTTTTGTTTTTTTGGGTCACAAAGGAATCTAATTTTTGAATAACTAAGCCGAACATGCTATAAGTGTGATTATTTATCTAATGCAAGCAATAAGGAGACTTCTAGTAGTGATGAGTCCTGTTATTTTCTTTTGTTAATATGTCTGAATTTAGTGAATGTGAGTTGTTAATTCTTGAACAGTTAATTGAGAAATGAAATGGGTTTTGATTATAGAGTAACTGTGAATTAGTCCATTACAACTGCATTATATTTTGGAGACTTTGCTCATGACTTCCATTTTTATGTTCATATGGATATCATATTTTAAAATGTTCCGTGGTTGATTATTCATTTTAACTTGATTGAAGTGGGGTCTAATTTTTTGAAGAAAACCGTCATGATGATATGCTGCCATGAAGCTCATTTTACATGAATTTTTATGTGTATCTATAACTATAACCAAAAAAAATTCTTCTTTTCTATTTTGAATTTAATTGTGGGCCTTTTAGTTAATTAGTTTAACTCATCTTTATGGCCAATTAATTTTTTCACAGGAGTTCGCTACTTGGAGAAAGCTGTCTTTAATTTTGACTATGGACAACTGAAGCTAGTTTTCCATGCTCTTGAGGAGCGTAAACAGGTGATTGACAATGCACCACACATGTGCCATGCTTTGCCTTGCATGACACCCTGTTTCAGCTGGTTTGAGGCAGTGTACTATTGGATGGGCTTGAAATTGTACGATTTGGTCGCAGGAGCACGCTTGTTACATTTGTCCAGATATTATTCTGCAAGAGAATCCCTTGAACTTTTCCCCACTCTTGCAAGAAAAGGAAAAGATAGGAGCTTAAGGGGCACAGTGGTGTATTATGATGGGCAGATGAATGATTCACGGCTTAATGTTAGTTTGGCCTGTACTGCTGCGTTAGCTGGTGCAGCAGTGCTCAACCATGCAGAGGTGGTGTCTTTACTAAAAGATGAGGCTAATGGCCATATAATTGGTGCACGTATCCGGGATAATATATCAGGTATGACATTCATCTTTTCACAAATTAGCATTTGCTGAAGACTTTTGACTGCATAAATTCTGCCTTTTTTTTTTTTGGTTGTCAGCAGTTATTGCTTCATTCCCAAAAGATTATGATAAAGGTTGACAAAGAATTCTTGGTGTGCACAGTTTAGTTAACTGAACTATGCACAACCTTTATAAACTGTGTTGAAATTTTAGTTCACATATCTGTGAATCCTGAAGTCAGACTGTTAAGGACCTATCTGCATGATCAGTTGGTTGAAGCTCTTTGAACTCTAGCTTAACATAGTATCAATGAAGTCAAACAGGAGGGTACGGTTCACTGAAGTTCTTGGTTTTGGTTATATCTGAATATGATGGGAATTGGGAAACCACTTTAATCTCTTAGTTGTACCTCGATGAGCTGCAACCAACTCACGGACTGTAACTTAAGGGTTGTGAGATTGAAGAGTGTTCAATAGACGGAGGTTATGAATTTTAAAATAAATATTTGAACTGATAAATTGACTGCATTGTATTTTTATAATTGTTTTTTCAAAATCTTTTTTATTTTATTAAATTGTGTATGTTTTTTCCTTTGCTTATATGATTGCTAGATGTTTATTGAAGCTTATAATTTTCAAGAGTTCAGAAAATAATTTCAAACCATGCACCTAAAAACCAATAAACATCGCCTATCGAATAAAATAGATGCTATTTTTTAGAAATTTTGATAGTGATGGGAAAGGTGATTGTGCTTCTTCTGATATGCACTTATTTTAAAATTTGGCTGCTTGCAGAAAAATGTGTTATGTGTAAAAGAAAACTGCAGTAGAAAATTTCTGTTCTGGAATTATTACATTTTAATACGAAACTCCAAAATTCCCCCCTGTAGAGATTTTAAGAAAACAATGCACATGGATGCATGTATAACCGCCTTTAAGCCAATTGGTAAAGTGGAATCATTGCAGCCCGAACACAATGTATTTCCTTATTTGCTAAATTTTTAAATTTTCTTTTCTTATAATGAACTGTTCGTATTGTTGTATATCATAAATGCAAACACAGATGTGCCTGCAAACATAATTCTGTTGGTGCTTGCACTTCTGTGTTTTAATCTTAGTACTTCGCTTAGATGTGCTTATTTATCTTGAATGTCATGTTATACCAGGCAAAGAGTTTGATACCTATGCAAAAGTTGTTGTGAATGCGGCTGGGCCATTTTGTGATGCTGTAAGGAAAATGGCTAACAAAGATGTACAACCTATGATTTGTCCTAGTAGTGGTGTGCATATAGTTCTCCCTGATTATTATTCCCCAGAGGGAATGGGCTTGATTGTACCCAAAACAAAAGATGGACGTGTTGTTTTCATGTTACCATGGTTGGGAAGAACAGTTGCTGGGACTACAGATTCTAACACTGTCATTACTGCACTTCCAGAACCACATGAGGATGAGATTCAGTTTATACTTGATGCTATCTCAGATTACCTTAGTGTCAAGGTATGAAATATTTTGCATGCATAAAATTTCACAAACAAATTGGGAATTTTATTGTGGCTTGATGAAACAGATGGACAATATATTTGAAGTAACAATTTTTTTTTTAAAAAAAAAAATCTCTTATCTTTGTTCAATTTGATGATTTTATTGACTTTCAACTTAAGAAAAGATGGATATAAAGATAGAACTTTTAAATGACAAAAAAGTTCAAGTTATAAATTAGTAATTTGAAAATACAGTAAACTGCTGGTTGATGTATGCTTTTTCTATGACTCTACACTAACAAATCTGTTGTTCTTGCATTAGCTCGTCTTTCTTCTGAATTGATGTCTGGTAGAGCCATCTGTGGATGAACAAATCCTATTATTATTGTATAACTAGGTGGTCCATTTCTTTTGACAGTAGGAGTTTTACATAACTAGGTTCGCAGAGTTTTCCTTTTTGTTTATTCATGTTCCTGTATCTGTCTACCTTTTGCAAATTTACATTGTGATTGGATTTGCTTGTATAATTTATTTGGATGGGTTTCTGGGTGATGCATATCACAGAATCATGATTATTAGGTGGCTTAACTGTAAATGCTAAAAAGAAGATATGCGCATGTCTGTGTAAATTTACAGTCATCAAAGATGAGATTTTAGTGAATTGCTTTGTCCCTCTTCTTTCTTGTTTGGCTTGGCTATGGATATTGAAGTGACAAAGTATAACTTTAGGTTCGCCGGATAGATGTTCTTTCAGCCTGGAGTGGTATTCGCCCATTAGCTGTGGATCCATCAGCAAAGAACACTGAGAGCATCTCCAGAGATCA
Organism: Mallotus japonicus; assembly: GCA_949634005.1. Lineage (NCBI taxonomy): Eukaryota > Viridiplantae > Streptophyta > Magnoliopsida > Malpighiales > Euphorbiaceae > Mallotus > Mallotus japonicus. The sequence goes on along the minus strand of CATIWK010050617.1, from coordinate 6,702 downwards.
TGTTGTCAGTGAAGATTATCCGGGTTTGGTCACAATCACTGGTGGAAAATGGACTACTTACCGCAGGTAATATGTTTTGGCTTTCTGTGGCTATGTAATTATTGTACAGTAGGGTGCTATGGCTGGTGAGTTAGAATAATTATTTACTTTATCCATTCTTACAAGTTTCACCAATTGGTTCAGTTGAACTTAGTCTTAATCTTAAGTTGGTTGGGGTCTGTAATGTGGACCATATCCTTCATTTCCTCTTGTTTAGATATATGTCTTTAGAAGATCTAGGGTTACAAAATATTTTCATACTATTTAGTTCTAAGTTATTCCTGGTTGGGCTCTTGCTTTCCTTTCTCATGCAGTTTCAAAATGCACAGTCTTCCTTATTGATGCATTTGTTAATCTAAACTGCACGTCTTAACCATCTCAATATCCCTCCAACAACTGTTCCTCAAAAATGGTCCCAGATCCACTTTTCTGCCAATGCATTTTAAACAGTCCATCCTAATATTTCCTCACATCAATCATTAATTGTTATTTTTGCAATGATCTTTTTTACCTTCTATCTCCTTTTATTGTCCTTTAATTATAGGGCTCCCTTTACTTGTACCAAGTGTTGTGCTTACTAGAAATGGTTTCAGCATGGCAGAAGATGCTGTTAATGCAGCAATAAAATCTGGGAGACTGAGTCCATCAAATGGATGTTTAACTCAAAACCTGAGGGTTATTGGTGGTGATGGATGGGAGCCTTCATCATTTACAGTTCTTGCTCAACAATATAAACGCATGAAGAAGTCATATGGTGGTAAAGTTGTCCCTGGAGCAATGGATACTGGTGTTGCTAAGCACTTATCGCATGCATATGGTACATTGGCAGAGCGAGTGGCTGCCATTGCTCAGGTTGGTTCAGCTTTTCTCCATTTCTTATTTGCTTTATCACTTGTTCTCATGTCCTTCACTGCACCTCGAGTAGTAGCGAGAGTTAAACTTTGATTATTTGTTTGTTTTGTTCATTCTGTCGTTTATGTTCTGATATTATTGTTGATTAATATTGAGAATCCTCTTTAATTCAGAATGAAGGTCTAGGGAAGCGACTTGCGCACGGCTATCCTTTTCTAGAGGCAGAGGTTGCTTATTGTGCTCGACAGGAGTATTGTGAATCTGCTGTTGATTTCATTGCTAGAAGATCAAGGCTTGCTTTTCTGGATACTGATGCAGCAGGTCGGGCATTGCCACGTATCATTGAGATACTGGCTACTGAGCACAAATGGGATAAAGGAAGACAGAAGCAAGAGTTGGAAAAGGCCAAAGAATTTCTGGAAACTTTCAAGTCTTCAAAAAATGCTCAATTCCATGACGGGAAACATTAATAGTAAGTGTAGATTATCCTTGCTCAATAATTCAATATTTCTCAAAATTTGTGTCATTATTTCTTACTCTTCGATATCTTTTAGGGTGTTGAACCCGTGAGCTGGGTTTTTTAAGGAGCTCTATTTTTTTGTTTCCTAGCCAATGCTGATACAAGGAGTTATTGACTGCTTTGATTAGCAGAGTGCTAGAACACAGTGGTTTTATACTACACATCCTAGTCATCTGCCAAAATAATGTTACTTGTTAAGGTTCATTTTGTTGGTTGTCTTTTGCAAAAAGTAAACTAAATTTGGCAGCGATTTGCCTATTACGTTGACAGTAGACCGGAATAGGTCTCCACTTTATTTGATTTACTTCTCACAATTTTCTTTTCAATATGAAAATATGCAATCTTCATTTTTTGCACAATAAGTTCCAACCATTTTCTTTCTGTAATGAACAACAATTGCTTCTTTTTCTTTTTTTTTCCTTCTTCATTATAAGCTGTTATCTGGTTATTGTTTGAAATGTATTTAAAGCGCACCACTTAGTTGTTGAATGTCTTGGCTAACAAAATTATTTTTTGACCTTGCTCAACTTAGTTCTTAGAAAGGAATTAATTAATGAGAAAAAGAATAGAGGTTCAATTTGGCCATTTATCAAATTGCCCCAAAACTAAGTGTTATCAATTTAGGGCAAAATATGTAAATTTTTAGCACAATTCAATCTCAGTTTCTAACAAATATAACTAACAATACTTCTTAATTAAAAAAAAAAAATTGTTCATTTCATAAAAGATGAAAACAAAAATGAAGAATATTACAAAATATCATAGTTGGAATCGAACACATTTCCAAGCTGAACTAGCCCTGGTCATTGCTGCACACCATGCTATTATTAAATATAATGCATATGAATGAGATGATGTTGATGGAAATCTTCAACAGATTATATAAGGGATTTCTTCCATTTTAGGGCTGCAAGTGCATTTAATTGTGATGGGGCATGACAAAGAATTTATTATATTTCCATCAAGAAGCAGACACCAGGCGACACCTTGGCAAGTGTGGGGTGACGGGGTGACCCTCTGTTTTTTTTTTACTTGGAAGCTTATGAAGATAGTGACTGTGTTGGATTGGAAGAGGTCTTTGCCTCTCTTATAATTGCAATTTGCATGTGCCCCATGAGCTGTGTCTCTGCTTTGTGTAGGGTCTCAACTCTCAACTTCACATGCTGTGAAACAAGAAACTGTTTTTGTTGTTTGATTGACTGAATGCATTCAAATAATCTTGTTCATCTTTCAAAAAAAAAAAAACCTAGTACTCTTGGTCTTGTCAAATGATTCCACGTTTTTCTGTAATTGATTTCTAAACATTAACATTTCTAATAGTCATTTTTTTTCTGCCGCTCAAACAGTAACTGAAGATATTTTCAGTTCACTTAACACATAAATTGAGATTAAAGATGTCATAGGATAATTTAGGATAAAATTTTAAAATATTTTTCATGTTGATAATAATAATTAAAAAATAAAGTATTTTATATATATGTTTTTTTGGCTAATATTATTTTAAATAATCTAAAATTAACTCATTTTAAAATATTTTTTATCTGCAACAACTCCAATTTTGGATCACGCTAGGTCTAAAAGGGGAAGAAGTCCCACTTTTTTGTTGTTAGAAATCCCACTGTTTTTTTAGCACAGCTTTGGCCCAGTGACTGAGCATTTCACAAACATTTGTAGGAATTCAAGTTTGAGTCTCAACCCCACTTTTGATCCCAAAAGTTTTGAAAGTGTTATGGAAGATTTTTAGGAGAATTTTACAGTGTGTACTGTGAGTAAAGGTCAAAAGATGACAACAATGTTGCTCATAATTTCATAAAGAAAAGTATGGAAATCTTGGTGATTGCATACTAAATTGCAGATTTTGATGAATCTCACATAAAGTAGCTAATCAATTTGGAAAAAGGTACATTTGTTAGGGGACTTTTTCAACTTTATGCCGGCCAAGTGAACAAACACAAAAGAGACAGCAATGTAGCATTTCCAACTCATCATTTGTTATCAAGTTATCAGAATTTTCTTTACTTTTCGTTTAGTAGTCGATGATGTTATGACTTATTATATATATATATATATATAGTAATAAAATAATTATTTTCCAGCTACATAAAAAAAATGGATTATTCATAATTGAGAAATTATAACTTAATGCGGTTGACATTTAAATTTTCACTAATTAATGAGGTTTTAATGAATATTTATGATTTCTATAACAATAATAATAATAATAATATTGAAATTTGAGTAGTCTAATATAACAAATTCTCTTTTACAATTTTATAAAATTATAAATTGATATAAATTTTTATTCTTTGTTTTTTCAGATTAAAATAATAGCAAGAATAATAAATCCTTCTAAAATATTATATTCAACAAGAATATATATTTTGAATATTATATATATATTAGCTGTAATAAATTCGGACTAAGTAAAAATTGCAATAATAATTATAATAACTCTGGCTTTTTTCTATTTAAAAAAATTCTGAAAAGGCTCATTATAGACAAAACTCTATAATAATAATAATTATAATCATAATCATAAGCAATCAAAGGGGAGACACACGTGCATAAATGAACAGAAGGGAATGTCTAAGTTGATTTGGGAGAAAGAAGAAGAGATGGGTAGCATCTGACAGTTGGAGACTTCAGAGGTTTTGATGTGCATAAATTTTTATAATGTTATGTGTTTTGGCTTTTTTATAGAATTTGTCATGACCAAATCTTACACAACATTAAAACATTAATGGGGTAGGTACCTTTCTTCATTTTATTAGGAAAATGCTTACATTTTCTACAATTATTACTCCACAGGTAAATTTTCAACTATTTTAAGGATATTTCTTTTCTTTCTGGGTCTAAACTATCTATCGTTTATGACTTTTGACTAATTCAATTTGACCTGAACGGAACTCTAAGGATTGTATATAATTTGCTGCTAACTAATTTAATATAAGTCTATATATCATAACTTGAATTTAAAATATCATTTAAACGAAAAATGGTTCACTACAAATTCATCTCAACGGTTATTAATTTTAAATTTTTTTTAATTATATATTAATTTAATGTGTGAAGAGTTCCTAAATTTGACATATTTTATCAATTTATCTCTTCAATTTATAAACTAACCATTTAAATATTTTAACTAACTAAAAATAAAATTTACTAGCAGTTTGTATAAATGATTTTTTTTAAAGTGAAATAAAACTATTACACACCTAAACTCACTAAAAAGTATTGATAAATCATATTATGAATTAATTGATATTGTTAAAAAGGTTAATTTATAAATTAAGAAGACAAATTGATAAAATATGCTAAATTTAAGAAGTCATAAATGTACTAAGTTGTAAATACAAAATAATTTTCATTAAGACATAAGACGTAAATTATTTGGCAAAAATTCCATCTTATTGCATGACTAAAAATCATGAATTCAAATTCTGTAAATAAGTTATTATATATAAGTTTGTAATTGGTCTAATAAAATATACTATTTATCCATTCATTTGAGAACTATGGGTGATTTAATAGATAAAGAAAATTCACACAAGGACCAAATAGTTAAAGTAGGAAAATAGCACAAAAGTAATAAACTTTTGTGATGCTAGTAAGAAAATAAAATGAAAAAAGAAAAAAAAAACATAAAAATCAAAGAGCTTAATCAATTGTTGTTGATGATGAACTATCTAATGTTCTGCTGTCTATTTGGTATGGTAGAAAAATAAAATTGATAAAGAGAGTTAGTTCCCCAGTCCCCACATCTAACTAGCTTGCTACCATTTAACTAAAGTGTGGAAGAATGCAATTTCATATAAACTTTGTTAATTAAGTATAATTTTAAAATTTTGCATGGTAAATGTAGTACTATTAATTATTATTTACAACAAACAACTATTGTTTTTTTTTTATTTTTTATTTTTTATCTTAATACGTAATCGGAGTTGGAAAATAAGAGAGTAGGGATTTGAAATTGAGTTTCCTGAATCTCCCATTATATCTTTTGGAGACTTAATCATTTGAACGAATTTTAACTAAAAGTATATAAAACAGGCACTCTCATAAATTTTAAATAATTGAATTTAACTTATATCATGTTTTTCCCTCTTGTGGTGTTGGGAATTAACCACTTCATCTGAGAACTAAAAGTGAAAAAAAAAATTAAAATCATTAGATAAATGGTGGTATATTAGATATTAAGTAATACATATCATTATCATTATTATTCTGAATTTATCATTTTGTTTTGGTAGAATTTCCTTGTTAGTTATCTTTGTCTGAAGTGTCCAAATAAGAAATAAATCTTGGAATTAATAATAGAATTGAAATGGTCAACTTTTGGTACTCAATTTTTTTTGGTGAAATATACAATTTCACCCCTGAACTTTACTTAATTATTCTATGTCATCTCTAAACTTTTATTTTATTCAATTTCACCTCTTAACTTCTATTTTTCACCTATTTAGCCTACATAATTTCTATTTTTCAACAATTTCACTTCTTAACTTCTATTTTTCACCTAGTCAAGCTCAGCGTGAGTTAAATACACGCGTTTGTCTGGTGTGCAAAAATAGTTAAATAGGTGAAAAATATAAATTAAGAAGTGAAATTGAACAAAATAAAAGTTGAGAGGTGGCATCGAATAATTGAGTAAAGTTCAGGAGTAAAATTGTATATTTGGCCATTTTTTTTTTCTTTGGTAGGCAATGTGATATTGAAATAGCAACATGTTGTCCCTATAAAGGCACAAATGCACAATAAAGGCACAAAAAATAAAGGCACAAATGCACAATAATGAAAATATTAAATGATTAAATTCTTGCTAGCGAGACATGGTCCAATACCTATTGCTCTTTTAAAGAAATTATGAGCTATAAAGATTGAATTTTATTATTTTTAATTTAAAATGAGAAAATTGTCTCTTACTTACTGTACCATATATATATATATATATTTAGATTATTTGGTCTTTCTAAAAAAAATTCTTTATCTGTTTTTTACTTATTTTATTAGTGTCTAATAATTTAGATAAATATATTTAATGGTTTTTTTGTGAGAATGGTAAGAAAAAGTTCCATTTAATATGTGATAAATTTTTTAGTTTTTGGATAACAATGTAAATTTATATTTTTTTTAAATTAACTTTTTATAATGTATTAATACGTATATAAATTATGACTTTTATTATCTAATAAAATAATAAATTAAAATTATTTTAAACACTATTTAATTTATTTTTAATTATTTTCTATTTCATTTTTACAATATAAGCATAAATTTATGATTTTTTTTTT
>CATIWK010050290.1:0-10843 GCA_949634005.1 Mallotus japonicus | reverse complement strand
AAAGTATGTGAGCTCCTGCTCTCATCACCAAAACCCTAGAGAAAAAAAAAAAATTAATCAATTTGATGGCGGTGGAGGATGGGGGTAGCAGCATCGGAGGTGGATCAGAGATAACTAATAGCAGATTAGCTTCAATGGACTCTGTAGAGTCCCGCTGGGTTTTCCAAGACGACGACGAGGATTATTCAGCCCTGGATGACGAGGACGACGACGCTGCTCATCACCGCCGTACAAGTATCGATTCCGAGGATGAAGATGATAATGTCGAGCAACGTCTAATCCGTACAGGACCCCGCATCGATTCTTTTGATGATAAAATTTCCTAAGTTTTTCTCTTTTCTTCATTTGGAAAAAGCCCAAATAGACAAAAGGCTTCACCGTCAAGCTCCTCTTCTTCATATTCTTCTAGTGCTGCTGCTGCTGCTGTGCATATCATATTGTATCAGCAAAAACCTCTCAAATCTCCGTTATTCACATCACATACTTCTTTGATCTCTTCTTTAGGTTTGTTTCTTTTATTTATGTCTCTATTTATTTTGTAATCAATTACTCTGTTCAAATTTGGTTCTTCAAGCTTTATTTTATGTGCTGTTTTTCTCAATTTTCTAAAACAGAGTATTGTATTGATCATCACGGCTCGATGGAAATTCCAGCTTGATATTGTTAATGATTTAGCAGCAGAGAGTGCCTTGTACTAATCGGCTGCTTCTTTCGTTGATGTTGTTAAGGCTGTTGAGAGCAGTTAATTGCTGCTAATCCTGTTGGTATGTGTTGCTAATTAGGCTTTTTGTTTTTAGTGAGTAAATGGTGACAAGATGTTCATTGGAGGATAGGCCATGAAAATGATTGATTTTCAATATTTAATTAAATTTTAGAAATTTGAGGCTGTAAGTATCATATTTTTGCCATTTTGAATATCTTAACCGATGTGTTTTGCAATTGATATGAAACAATTTTGTCCATCTATTTTGCAATTTCAATTGAAAACTGGTTGCATATAATTCCTATTCATTCAACTTCATTTATGTCTAAATTTACAATAATTTACAATACAATTCTTCATTGTGATGTGATATTCTTATTTTTCAAGTAAGTAAACTTATTTTTGGAAGGGCTGCTCTTGTTAGATTCTATTCCTTTATTAAGTTTAATCAAACTTTTATTTGTTCTGAAATATATATACAAGAGCTTAGTTATTGATTCATTCTATAGATTATGTGTATGAATTGGAGCATATTGTGCAATTGACTTAATTTTTGTCCATATTTTAAGGAATCAACTTCTGAGCTCTTTAGAGCAAGTGCATATATCATTATTAATATTTTAAAACTAACGAGTATTAATGTGATAGATTGTTGCAATGTGCATGTTTTATCTTGCAATTCACTAACATTATGCTAATAAAACTTGTCTCTGCATTTCTTATTAGAATTTATCTAGGTGGGTATTTCCATGGGCATAATGATTTGACGTATGTGGTCAAGAATTTGGCTAATAGGGATTGGTCTTGCATATGTTGTTTGCTTGCTTTGTGGTTGCAATTGTATACATAGTTATATTAATTAGTGTGGTGGATATACAATTTCTTGTGCATGAGACATGGGTTTCTTGCATGATGTTGCTTATTTGCACAATTGATCAACTAAAAACCAGTTTTAATAAAACTAAATATTTTTAACCTTAATTCTTTTATTTTTAATTAATAATCTATCTCTCATTCTATTTTATCCATATATGTATCCTTTTCAGCTGTTTGGTTACTTACAATCTCATTTCTTCTTAATTTGGGAAAAAAAAAAACGACGACCTTTGTATGGGGCTGTTCAAGGCAGAGGGCGTTGTTTACAAGCCTGTGGAGAAGATTGATCTTGGCCCTGATAGCCATGAAGACTATATATGTGCCAATGTCAAAGGTTCAATTTTAATTCCTATGTCCTTAATTTTTCACTTATTATATTTAGCATATTTTTAAATTTCACTTTTTGTATATTATATGCTTCAAATGAATTCGGCTGAGCAACAAAATATAAGATCCTTGTTTCTTCTTAACTGCAATATGCTCATGTTCATGATCTTCTGCGTGTGTTGCATTTTCCTTGAATTATCAGGTTGCTGTTGGATGGTCTGATTACTGTTACACCTTTGTTAGATTGACTTGAATTATTATTATATACATTCATTTATTTGATATTTTTTCAAATGTTGATGGATATATATGTCTAATTAAAATCACAAATATTTTGGTTTTAAAAGCTCCTCGCATGGCTGGATTTCTAATTTTTGGGGTCACAGATATTTGTTAGTGTTTCAGCAATCTCTTGCTTTAACTCATACAATTAACTAAACTCTAGTTCTTGAATCAATTTGTTCGCTTTTGGGTATTTTAGCTTGATGGTTACTATACACTAGAGTTGTTTACTATTTATTGTTAGGTATGAGAATTCAAATGCATAGAATTCAATATGTTTGTCTGTTTTGGATTTCAGGTGTTTTTTACTGAACTTATACAACAAATGCATATCAAAGGGGTTCAGATAAATTTTTTTATTTATGTAATTATTGTTATCAAATTTCTGTTTTACAACTTCTCTACCTTGTATTTTCAAAGCAAAGTTCTTGTGCCCATTTGCATATATTATTATTATTTTTTTAATGGTTCCTCCTCTTGTACACTCTATCTGTATTCAAAGAATTATCCTGCTTTTAATTTATCTACCCTGTCTTGAGTAATAATTTAACTGTCTTTATTTGTTTCTCTGCAAACTTAACTGAACGTCAAAGTAAGATATAGGAGTTGAACTTTTTCAACATTTTGGCTGTGTAATTGTTAATGGTTGCTCCTTTCTTTTTCTCCTTTTATCTATCTCTTTGTATGTTTTGCTTGTGCATTGTATATTGATGTGTGTTGTCAGGTTGAAGAGCTGTATTCTTTGGATCTTGATTCTCTACACAACCTTAGCTTGGTTTTCTAATTTTATTGCTCTATGATATCTTTTTCTCATATTGGATTATGGTTTGTGCTATGTCTGCTGTTGCTTGCTTTAATTCTGATTTTGTCAATGCTGCTGCCAGTTTAATGCTATCATTCTTGCTGCTATTGTCATTTTGAGCTTCATGATGATTGTTGGTTTTGTGAGTTCAAGGTTTGAGTGTATAACTGTAAGTGTAATGTTTTGATAGCAAAATGACTTATTTGATATGAGCAGGATGATGAGTATCTTGCATCACTATCAGCTGGCAAAGAAAAAAAGATGAAGGCTATGGAGGAAGCTGAAGCTCGTTGTATACAAGAACAAGTGGCTTGGAAGCTGCTCTTGAAGAAGAAAAGCAAAAAGAGGAAGAATCTCGTAAGAAAATGCAGTTTGGGCAGGCATTTTGTGTTATTTTGATTGGAATTAGATACTCTTGTAGTAGTTATTTGTATATTGTCTATTATGTTTAAGAATAATTCATTGCGACTTATGAAATAATGTAACATTCTTTCATTTATATTAATGCAATTATTTTTAATTTTTTACTAGTGGATCTTGTGTGTATATGGCCTTAAATATGCACATTCAACTTTAATTGCAAACTAGAAATAGTGTTTCCTAGTTGCTTATTGCAACCAAAAAACTTGGTCACAATTAGTTGTACAATAGTAGTTACATAAACCAATTGCGATGAACATATGGTTGTTGTTGTAATAAAATGTGGTTGTTATTAGTTATTTTTAACGATCACAATATATATTTTTTGCAAAAAGTTATTTGCAACCACTAATTTTTTTTGCTCGCAAAAACATTTTAGCGGCAAGGCTTGTTGCGACGACATGCGTTTTTAGCTTTTAGCGATGACTTTTTCCTTCGTTAAAAAGCTTTTTTCTAGTAGAATTTTTACTGAAAAATGAATAAGCCATCAAACAAATTTCCTTCCCTTTCATTGGTTCCTCCCTCAGCCCCTTTATCCCCAACTCAATATATTTTTGTTCGGCTCAACGTATTAACAAGCGGGAATCGTTAGGGTATTTGTGTAAATAGGTATAATCGATGTAATTATATAGATCCTAATATATAGATCAATATATCAATATATGAAAGAATCATAAATGATGTATATTGTAACTAAAAATTATATAGATCCTAATATATATTGTCCATCTTTGAAACATATCGACGGGTTCTAGAACACGTAGTCGGGTTTCTAAAACACGTGGACGTGTTAAAAGACCATTTCTGTGTGTTTCTGGAACTCGTTTGTGGGTTCGTTACAATGGGTTCAGAAAATTCTACGAAAAATGCAATTGTTGGCCTTGATGGATCTGTTGAGTACCAAATCGAGTATCTTTTTTCATTTTTGTTTCTTCCTTTAGCATTTTGCCTGAAAATTAATGTTCTACTTAATTGGGTTAAAATTTCCGTTGATATGAGTAATGATTTCACTTATTTTATGCTGTGGGAACCTTTTTTTTTTTTTTGTCATATTTACCACATCAACTTAAGATAAAACGGTGTTAGTTTTCAAGTTATCTCCAATAATAAGAGGGGCTAAAAACACAAAACAACTTAATTTGTGCTTAAATGGTTTAAAAAAAAAATGTAAAGGGCATATGTGCTCTTCAGCACAAACAATAAGGGTGGTAATGCACCTTTGCCCAAGAAAAATTAGGGCTAATAGTTGGGCTAAATGCAGGAGAGGATATTGAATTTTTACTTTATTTCAATCTGATTATCAAATTTTATTTTGTTTTTTTTAGATATTTAAACTTCTATATAGTTTCATAACAGTTAAAAAATTTTTAGTCCTTAAACAATCTATAATTATTAGTTTAGTCCAAAATTTTTTTTTTCAAATAAGTCCATATTTTTTATATATCTGTAGGAAATAAGGAAAATTTTGAAAATCCTCTTGAGGGTTGATTCCACCTTATAAGAGCTGACTCACCTAGAGCAAAAAGATTTTTTAAACTCTTTGAAATTTGTGGACTAAATTGAAAGTTATAATTTTTAAAGGATTAAAAAAGTTTTAGAGAAAAATTTGAAGGATTGAAAATTTTTGACAGTACTCTTTGAAACAAAATCAAAGTTGAATTACCAAAAAAACAAATTAAAAGTTTAATACCCAAACTGCAATAAAAGTATAAAGTTGAGTGACCACCACTATATTTAACCCTCTAATATCTTATTTATCTTTAATTTTATTTTAATTATCAATTGAATTATACATTTAATTTTTATCAATTTGTAATATTAATGTTTCTAATCATTTCTAGTATATTTGATTTTTGAATAAAGATATGAATGCAATTTACAAATTCTTGCAAAATTCTTTTAAAACATTTATTCACTTCATTTATGTTAAAAAAAAAGGATAAAAAAAAAATTCAACTGATGTGCAAATTTAACCACCAAATTCCTTTATAGTGTTTCTTCAATATCATAAAAAAAAAAAATATTTTATTTTCAAATAAATTTTAAATATAATTATTTGCTATTAGTTTCATATGTTTAATTTATGCTATGAATATTTTATAAAATATAATTTCAAATAAATTTATGTTATATTTGATATAATTTGGAATTAAGACTAATATTTTATAGAGATAATTGCTATTTCCCCCCCTGTGTTTTGACCTATTACACTACTTCATCCCTGACATTTGCAACAGTTAACACTTATTAGTCCTTTTGTAGGGATGAAATAGTACACGATTTTGCAAATGTCATAGATGAATGAATATTTTTTCAAATGTCAGTGATGAAATAGTGTAATAGGCCAAAATACAGGGGTAAATAGCAATTCTCCTTATTTTATAATATATATGTTTTTATTATTGTTACATGACATAAGAAATAATGAAATAAAGAAATAAAGATATTGAAGAATATAAAAAATAACAATAAATTATTTTTATGAAAAATATAAACATAATATCCTGAACTTCATATGAAAATTCAAAATATTTTGATGGAATTTGATTTAATTATAAATCATTTCAAAAATTTCAAAAATTAAAATTTTAAATAAATTTTACAAAATTTTTATTTAAAAGAAACACATGAAATTTGGATATGCAAATAAATTCTATAATTTTTTAAAATAAAAAAGGTTTAAATGGATACATATTTTTATTTTAAAAAAATTATAGTAATTTTTAAATTATACTTAGGTCTTAATTAAGAAATTAAATAATTCAAAATTTTAAAAATTAATGTGATAAATCAATAAAAAATTAAATAGTAAGATTTCATTAATATTTATAGTGCAATTTAGAATAAATGAAACCATTAAACATAAAAATTACGGCTCAATTAGAATTTGAGATTGCATTGTTTATATAATTTAAATTTATTATTATGCTACGAATGAGACACAACTCAATTGGTTATTATGCTGAAACTTCAAGAATGAAGTCTTTAATTTAATTCTTTGCGGAGCATATTTTTAACATTATGGTTTGTTTCGTTCTTAGTTTATAATTTATTTGGTAGTAATTTAATTAAAAATAGTATTTACGTAATTATATATGCACAATAATATCTGAATTAAAAAAAATGTTATTGTGCTAATCAACAACACTTGAAACAAGGCAGGACTAGTTATCTTGATATATGTTGTGCAAATGTAAGGGTTACGTAATTGCGAAAAAATTTATCTATTTTATTAGAAAATTACTTTAAAATAAAATTAAAAGTGAAGTTAATGTTTGATAGTAAAATTTTTCAACAAAAAAATTTGAAAGTAGTTATTTATATTTTTCTAATTTTATAATTGGTTATGAAAAATTCATTTAAATAATTTTTAATTTTTTTAAAAATAATATTGATGTCCATATTCATAACCTAGTCTAATAAGGACTATAATCTTCCAAGTAAAGTACAACCAAATGAAAAATACTAAATTTCACTAGGAAAAGGATACTCAATTCTTGCATACCAAGGAGATCAAGTCCTACAAGTTTAAAGATTTTTGTCAACAAGAAATCCAAATCATATCAGGTGTGGATAAATAGTTTCCCTAGCTATATATATACTCCTTATATCTCTCATTTTTATTCATTTTACACATCCACTACATCTTCTATTTATCTTCAACATTATTCTCTACATTCTATATATTTTTCTCACACAAATACTGACTTAATCATCGAACCTCACCCATTCATCCCGGTTTTCTCGTATGTACAGGTTTTATAGCTAAGTTAAGTTTGGAGTTATTAGATATATTTTTTTTTTGAAAAAAAGAAGAAGCTCCAATATTTACTTATTCAACCGCACATTAAATCTCAACAACAATAGCAATTAATTTTCTTTATTTGAAAAATTCAAAAAGCAGAAAACAAAAAAATCGAAAATTCTGGAGATAAAAATATAAAATATTTTTCTTTAACTAAGCCCAGAATTTCTAATGCTATCATCAATTTGGCACCTCGCGTATAGTTTTGTGTTAATTATTACATAGCTTAAAGGTTTTTTTATTTTTAGAAAAAAAAACAATGATAATCATTAACTACAGCAGCAGAAGCATCCTGCCAAAAAATACATATATATACAATTAACCACCAAATTTGCCTTTCAGCTAATATACAAAATATTTCAGGAGTTAGTAATATATAGGGTAACTATTACTTTTTTAATATTATAAAATAATTTAATTTCTTAATTTTTCTTATTTATCTGAAACTTAAAATTTCAAGGCCGACAAAACTTGCAACATTTATATATATCTCTAATAATATACTAAATAAAAATTAATTTATATATTTTAAAAATTCTTAAATTTTGATAAATTTTATTTTTATTCACTTTTTTGTACTTAATTTAATTAATTTTTCTTTTATAAGTTTAAAGGGAATACAATTATTGAAACAGAACACTTATGAATAACTTGATTTCTAATTGTTTTAAACTAATGAATAACTTGACTTAGAAATCAAGAAAATTAATAAATTTATTAAAATTATAATTTGATTTTAATTATAAGGTCTTGATAGAGAAACGTTTACAATATTGAAAAACTAGTCACTTTTAAAATTCTAAAATTAAAAATTAAATTATATGATTTTATAAAAATAAAAGATTAAACAGTTTATTTTTATAAAATGGAGGAACATTATACTTTTTGATATAAGAAGTTTAATAGAAAAATGATTAAAAAAATTAAAATATTGACTGAATAAAAGTTAAAAATTTAAAAATTAATTTTTTAATAATAAGAAAAGAGTATAAATTAGACCGAATTAAAAAAAAAAAAAAATCCTCGAAGGGACTTAATCTAAGCAGAGAGAGCAGCCAACTTCCAGGAAAGGTAAAAAATGCAACAAAGTATATACCAACTGCAAGTCTTTGGACAAATGCACCTGGACAAAAGACCTGGACGACCTATTGCATAATTCTATTCCTACGTAGGAATTTTCAAACTTTAATCTCCCAATTTAAATATTTATAATAATTTTTATTTTTAATTTCAATAAAATTATTTTAATTTATTAATTTTTAATGATTTTAACAGGAATAGTGTTTATTCAAAATTAAATAAAAATTTGCTTACATAACAGTTATAAACAATTTAATTTCTTTTAAATAAGTTGTTAACTCTATAAATATATAGTTTCCATATCCCAAAAACCAAGAGATTCATCTCTTGGATATAGCACATAAGTCCCAAAAAAAAAATCCCACCTATGGGCTCTATTAATTATTTATGGTGAATCTCTTGGCTTTATTAAAAATCCTACATGAGGCCGCCAAAGACCACCTCCTCCAATACCCTCCATATTCTCAAGCATCGCGAGGACTATGTCGATCATACTGAGTTGTTTTCTGCCACTGGTTTTCTCTAAATCGATCCATCTCAGGTTGCGATTTGAAACACCATTCCTGACATAGTGGCTCCGCAATAAAAAACATTTGCTGCTGTAGTGGCATCAGATTCTTTTCTGCCCCTGCCGTCCACTTCTATTCCTAAACATGGAACGTTTCAGGCAATTAAGATCAACCCTGATGTTTACAATAAACAGGTGGCTCTTTGTCAACACTCGTTAATTGCCAGGATTGTGTTAAGTAAGGGGGACTCTTCATGGATCCTCTCTAAGCTAAAAGAAAAATTAACATCCATCTAGGGCATTACCTCTGATTGGCGACTGATTTCTCTAGGCAGAGGCTTCTATCAGGTTTTGTTACACTCTGCAGCAGCTAAGGACTCAGTTTGGAACCAAGGATCTCTTTCCCTTAAACCTGGAATCCTTCGATTGCAGCAGTGGACTCTAGGTTTTGACCCCTTCAAAGAAAAATCCACAACGACTCAGTTGTGGGTCAGGTTCTATAGACTACCCTGGGAGTTTTGGGACCCTGTGATCTTGGGTGATATCGGAAGGCATATTGACACTCCTTTTTGAATTGACAGAACCACTCTTAAAGGAGATCTTGGCCACTTCGCCCGGGTTTTAATTGATGTTGATCTCGCCTCTTCTTTTCCATATTTTTTGATGTTGGATTGCAATGGTACTTTGTTGGATATTGATATCGTTTATGAGCACCTTCCGGAATTCTGTAAATCTTGCAACTCGATTGGACATGGGGCAGCCGCTTGCCGCCTAGTTAAATCACAGGACTCTCTTTTACGTGTTAATTCTGATCAGAAGCATGAGGCTTCCAGAGGTCATTCTTGAGTTCGTAGGGTCTGGCGTCCAAAATCTACAGCCACTGTCCCTATCGAAAACGCTTTTGTCCAGCTTCGTGACGTTGTTCAAGTTGAAAAGCAAACCAGAATTCCCGCTAATGTTAATGACGCTGTGCAACATGACGTCGAGGAGGCCAGGCTTCCCTCTCCTAAAGATGAAGTTGTCCAGCATGCCGAAATTGTCCAGCATGCCGAAGTTGTCCAGCATGCCACTGTTGATGCTGATAATCGTATGCATGATTCCCAACATGTTGACATCGTTGTAGCAGCTCCTAGTCAGTAGAAATCAACTGATGTCCTTCCCGCCATTCTTGCTTAGAATATTAGTACAGGTTCAGCTGCTCAAGCTGATGCTGACCTTTTATCCAGCTCCAATAATGACCCAATGCTGTCCGATAATCAAGCTGCGGCGCGAAATGAGATGCAGGTAGTCACTAACCAGTCCTGGGCAGACCTTGCTGATAAAGAGGGTCCTTGGCAGGTAGCTTCAAATAAGAAAAAGAAGAAAGCCAAATCTTTTACAGTCCCTTTTCTTACAGGTAATAGACCTCAAACAAGGTTCGTTTCCTATTCTTCTCAATGAACATTTTATATTGGAATTGCAGAGGGTTGGGTAATTCTAATACCCAACGATTCCTTTTTAATTTTTGTCGTGCCCATAAGGCATCTTTTGTGTGCATTGTTGAGCCAATGGTAGTTTTTGATTCTATTCTGACTGGATTTTGGCGTACTTTAAATCTGTCTTTTGTTGCTGCTAATCTCACAGAATTTCCTAGTATGTGGTTGCTTGTTTCAAATGATATTGGTACAGGGAATGTTAGTGTTTATTCAAGTTCTTCTCAGCATATAACTGTTAATTATCAAGTGAATATGCAATCGCAACTTCTCACTTGTGTTTATGCTCATGTCCTATGCTCTATAAGAATATTTCTTTGGGCTGAGTTGGAATATCTTTCTTCATTGATTTCTTCCTCTTGGTTTTTTATTGGTGATTTTAACGGGTGTTTTGGAGCGCATGAAAAATTGGGTCGAGCTCGTAATGCCTGTTCTTGTCAAGATTTTCTCTTTACTATGGCTAATTATTCTATGACTTGCCTGAATACTAAAAGTCCTCTCTATACTTGGACCTACAATAGGCGTGGGATTCATCGGGTTGATATTCGCCTTGACCGTGCATTATGCT
>CATIWK010050288.1:0-27858 GCA_949634005.1 Mallotus japonicus | reverse complement strand
CCATTTGTGTGAGAATCAATGGCAAGCGACATTTACCTCTTTTAATTTAGGCTTCCTCTACGTCACTAACCAACCTAGGCCAAGAAAGGTTTGGGTTCAAAAGAATGTATAAATTGTGTTTTGTAGGTGTGCTTGAAGTCTAGAAGAACAAAAAGTAAATGGTATCTTGATAGTGGATGTTCAAGACACATGACTAGAGATAAAGAGCAAGTCAACAAAATTGATGCTAAAGATGAAGGATAGGTTACCTTTGAGGACAATGCAAAAGGAAAGATTATTGGCATTGGAGAAATCGGTAATTCTCAATCCTTATCTATACATCATGTATTGCTTGTTGATGATCTCAAACATAATTTATTAAGTATAAGTCAATTATGTGATATGGGAAACAAAGTCACTTTCTATTCTAAGAATTGCTTTGTTAGTAGTCTTGATGAAGACAAAATAATTTTTAGTGGTGAAAGAGTTGATAATGTATATGTTATTAATTTGAATAAAATTGATAACAAGGATATTAAATGCTTGATGGTTATTTCTCATAACACATGGACATGGCATAGAAGGTTAGGACATGCAAATTTTGAGATATTAAATGATCTTTGTAAACATGAGCTTGTGATTGGTTTACCTAAACTTGAATTCACCAAGGATAAACCTTGTGATGCTTGTCAAAAGGGAAAATAATTCAAGTCCTCATTTAAACTCAAGAATGTAGTGTCCACTTCTAGACCACTTGAACTTATACATAGGGATTTGTTTGGTCCAACTAGAGCTGTTAGTCTCGGTGGAATGCACTATACATATGTATTGGTTGATGACTACTCTAGATTTTCTTGGGTGTGTTTTCTTGCTCATAAGAATGATGCTTTTAATGCTTTTAAAAATTTTACAAAAAGAGTTCAAAAAGAAAAAGGTTTTTGCATTACTTCTATTAGAAGTGATCATGGAACTGAATTTGAAAATGAATTTTTCAAAACATTTTGTAATGCAAATGGAATTTCACATACATTTTCATCTCCTAGAACTCCTCAATAAAATGGGATAATTGAAAGGAAAAATAGAACTTCTGTGGAAATGGCTAGAACAATGCTTCATGAGTATAATTTGCCTCTATACTTTTGGGCGAAAACCGTTAACACATATTGTTACATTGCAAATAGAGTTTTCAAGAGACCAATTTTAAATAAAACATCTTATGAGCTTTAGAACAATAGAAAACCCAAAATCTCATATCTAAGAGTATTTGGATGCAAGTGCTTTATATTAAACACCAAGGACAATCTTGGGAAATTTAACTCTAAAGTCGATGAAGGAATTTTTCTAGGCTATGCAACCTCTAGCAAAGCATATAGAATTTTTAATAAAAAAACTCTTGTAGTAAAAGAGTCCATGCATGTCGTATTTGATGAATCCAACTCACTTGATCCTAGAAAGGATATTTGTAGTGTTGATGATGATGTAGGTGATCTTGTGGAAGAAAAGACTCAAGAAGAAAATTCTAGTAAAACTTTAGAAATTGAGGATCCTAGAAAAGAAGAAGATGAGGAGATGCCCCAACTTATTGAAAAGAATGATCTACCAAAGGATTGGCAATTCAATAAGGCACATCCTCAAGACCTCATCATTGGTGATACTACAAAAGGGGTAACTACTCATTCTAAACTTAAGTCTATAGTTAATTTAGCCTTCATTTCTCAATTTGAACCCAAAAATATTGATGATGCTTTGAATGATAAATTTTGGGTCCTTACTATGCAAGAAGAGTTAAATCAATTTGAGAGAAACAAAGTTTGGACTTTGGTTCCTAAACCAAAACATCATCCTATTATAGGCGCCAAATGGGTGTTTAAAAATAAGATGAATGAACAAGGTGTCATAACTAAGAACAAAGCAAGACTAGTAGCTAAAGGTTATAATCAAGAGGAAGACATTGATTATGATGAAACCTATGCCCTCGTTGCAAGGTTAGAAGCTATTAGAATGCTACTTGCATTTGCATCATTCATGGATTTTAAACTTTATCAAATGGATGTTAAAAGTGCATTTTTAAATGGTTTTATTGAAGAAGAGGTTTATGTTGAGCAACCTCCAGGTTTTGAAAATTTTGATTTTCCAAATCATGTGTTTAAACTTTCAAAAGCCTTGTATGGATTGAAACAAGCTCCAAGAGCTTGGTATGAAAGGTTGAGCAACTTTCTATTAGAGAA
This sequence comes from Mallotus japonicus, assembly GCA_949634005.1. Classification (NCBI taxonomy): domain Eukaryota; kingdom Viridiplantae; phylum Streptophyta; class Magnoliopsida; order Malpighiales; family Euphorbiaceae; genus Mallotus; species Mallotus japonicus. The sequence goes on along the minus strand of CATIWK010050288.1, from coordinate 25,651 downwards.
AGGTTTCTCTAAAGGAAAGGTTAATGCAACTCTTTTCATAAAGAAATCCAAGCATGATTTATTAATTGTTCAAATTTATGTTGATGATATTATTTTCGGTGCTACTAACCATTTCTTGTGTGAGGAATTCTCTAAGCTAATGCAAGGAGAATTTGAAATGAATATGATGGGTGAACTCAAATTCTTCCTTGGATTACAAATCAAGCAATGTAAAGATGGGATTTTCATCAATCAAACCAAATATACAAGGGACATTCTCAAGAAGTTTGGCATGGATGGAGTCAAACCAAGAAAAACTCCAATGAGTACCACCACCAAACTCAACAAGGATGAGATGGCAAACCGGTTGATGAAAAGCGATTTAGAGGTATGATCGGATCCCTTCTTTATTTAACTACTAGTAGACCCGATATCATGTTTGCTACTTTCTTGTGTGCTATGTTTTAATCTAGTCCTAGAGAGTCCCACTTGAATGCAATCAAAAGAATTTTCAAATATTTAAGTGGAAGTTTGCATTTAGCACTTTGGTATCCTAGGAGTTCTTCCTTTAACTTGATTAGTTATTTGGATGCAGACTTTGCCTGTAGTTTACTAGATAGAAAGAGCACTTCTGGAACTTTTCAAGTTTTAGGACAATGTTTAGTTTCTTGGTTTAGCAAGAAATAAGTTTCGGTTGCATTATCCACTAAAGAAGCAGAATATGTTTCTGCAAGTTTATATTGTTCATAAGTTTTATGCCAAAAACAACAATTGATGGATTATGGCATTAAACTTGATTACATTCCAATCAAGTGTGATAATACAAGAGCTATCAACCTTAGCAAAAATCTCATTCAGCATTCTAGAACTAAGAATATAGACATTAGACATCAGACATCATTTCTTGTGTGATCATGTTCAAATTGGTGATATCTCACTTGAGTTTGTTGATACAAATAATCAACTTGCATATATCTTCACCAAACCTCTCAATGAAGAGAGATTGAACTTTATCAAGCATGAACTGGGCATGATTGATGGTTCTAGTTTGTCTTAATTGTTTGTTTAAATTAGTGAATTGATGGTTGGACTTGTTTTCATGTGAAATCATGTTGTGCTTATCATATTGCCTTGATTGTTTTAGGTAATTAATTTGATTCCTTTTAAGTGTTTGATTTTGATCTTAATATTTTTTAGTAATTGATTTTTTTTTAATAATTTGATTATTTTTAAGGGAATTTTTTTAATATTATTGCAATTTTTTTCTTTATAAGCTGTGACATAATTATTTCTTTTGCAAATTTCTCTCCTCGATTTTCAAATTTGTCCTCCTTATTTATTATTAAATGAGTAACAAGGATATTCTTACTCATACATTCCTCCCCAACAAGATTAGCTTCTTTTTATGTCCTTTTTCTTTGTTTGCTCATCAGTCTCTGTTTGGTTTATTTTCAGTATATTTTCCATTTCTGAGCTTTGAGCTACTAGTCTATGTTTAAGCCTATTTTATGTCAGTTTGTATTTGGTTTATTTTCTGTTTTCTTTCAGTTTATAAGCCAAGGGATGCTAGTTTGTGTCTTGATATTTTAAATATCATTATACTCCTATCCTTCTTATTAATGCAATTTTATTTTCTTTAATTCTTTTTTATTTTAACAAAGGGTGAGAAAATTTGAGTTTGCTTAATTCTTTTTGCGACTATTATTTATTATTATTTATTTCCTTGTTATTTGATACATGCATTGTAAATGCAACTAGTTTTGTGTTAATTAATGATCATGTTATCATGTTTTAATATTTGTGATGCTAAGCCTTATTTTGCTTACTTGCATAATTTATTTTATTGTTTTACAAAGGAGGAGAAATAATTTTTTTTTTTTTTGGTTGAATCTATCCTTGTTTTCATTATTTTAGTTCTTGGACTTTTGTTTCCTCTAGAACTGAGCTCTACATGATCATATGGTAATTAAGTTTGCTAAGCATTAACATAAATGCTATATGTACTCTTGTGATGCATTATGAAAGACCTTGACTTACCTTTTAAATTTATATTTCTTATCATGTCCATAAGGGGAGAAATAAAGAAATATATATATATATATATTTAATTTGATTTCTTTTAGTATCATTTATGATATGCATAAATTTAGGGGGAGTAAAATTCATTTAATTCAAATTATCACACACTTCATTTTATATTATTCTCTCAAACTCAAAATAAGTTTGTCAAAATCAAAAAGGGGGAGATTGTTGACCTTAGCAATAATCTATCTTGATTTTGATCTTAACAAACTTAATTTTGAGAATTTAATATGTTTTTTTAAGTGTGTATAAGATAAGACTTAATTGGAAATCAAAATGGTGAAGAAATATCAATATGACATTGGTCCCAAGTATGGTCACAACCGGGATTAATAAGTATGCTTTTGGGCTAATTCAACCTCTGAGATTTAAGGAGGCTTTTGACATTCTTAAAGATTTATAATGAGAAAGTAATCTTCTTAACATTTGAAGTAGACATCATAATCTTTCTGAATTGAGCTTACTTGTCAAAATCTGAGTTCATTTGGGTTTTCAAATCTTTAATTGAAGTCAGCATATGCAGCTTTCATTTTAGGTTGCGCATCTCTTAGTACTTCAGCAATATCTTGAGGAACAGAGATCCAATTTAGGTGATTAAAAGTGATATAAAAATATAATACAAATATCTACAACATTCATGAAGAAATATTAGGCTGATTCGATCTTCTTCAAGGGCTAAAGTCCCACTCACGAGCCGGTCACGAGCTGTCCCCTGTTGGTGCTCATTTTGAGCCATTTTGGACAGAGCGGCTCACGAGCTGCCCTCACGATTGTGAGCAGCTTGTGAGGGCAGTCCTGACAACTTCCAATGGATATTTTTGAATGCAACGGTCATTAAACTGACGCTCACGGGCCAAGGATTGCTCCTCACGATCGTGAGCGGCGTTTTAGCTACAAAAAGTCCAAGATTATTCAAAAAATCAATTATAGATGTTGGAGACTTATTTAATACATCCAACAACCATATTTTTTAGTTGTTTATCTATATAAACAACCCTTAGAGTTCAATTGATGGTTAAGAAACTTGTTTATCATTCATTCTCTCTTAAGCATTCAATTAAGCTCTCAAATTCTCTCTTAAACAATTTTTATATTTGTATAACTCTTGTGAGAGTTGGTGAGTGTTAGAATAGATATTCTTGTTCTTTTATTTTTAGGTTTAGAAAACGAGAAGTGAGATTCTATTCTAAAGGAATTGGTTTAAGTGTTTAGGCATTAAAACACTTGGGATTTAGTTTTAGAGTGAGCTAAGAAACTCTTGTTTGTAAGGTTGTAAGAGTGAGCCTTAAACTCTTGTGTAATCTCAATCTTATGAATAAGATTATGGGTGATTGAAAATCCTAACTTGAGGATAAGTTAGGTGGAGATGTAGGATTGTTGTTGAATCTGAACTCCTTAAATTCTTGCATTCATCATTCTTCCTTCTCAATATTCTTTTAATTTGTTGTTCAATTCGATTTAATTTCAATTTTCACTTAATTTCCTTATTCACCCCCCCCCCCCTCTCTCTAAGGCATTTTCAATCAATATCCACCAAAATTCGAGCATAATGCCCAAATTCGCCATTAATGGTGGCATTGTCAAATTTCAAAGGAACCCCAATTCCTTTAGTAATTGAGGCTAGAATCTTGGGATGCCAGTACTTCCAAGGCAAATGATACAGACGGACCCATATTTGTGCATTGGTGGAACATTAATCAGCAAGATCAAAATCTGAAGTCCAGTGTTGAAGCCGAATGATCCCTAGTTTCAGCCAGATTGATCCTCCCCAAACCGAGTTTTTCTCCATTGAAGAGTTTAGAATGACGTGATAGAATCCATGACTAAGTGAAATCAGTTTCCATGGTGTCATTAAGCCCCATACTATTGTAAGTTCTTTCTTTAAATCAGGCAGTTTCCAAGGCGAATCCCCTTTAGATAAAACCTGACGAGCGATTAGTGCATTCTGGAAAATTTGCAATCGTTGTTCATATATTTGCTGATCAACTTTAATAGTGATATAGCTGCCCTTATGAGAGGTGGGGCAATCAATAGTAGTAGGGGATGCAGCGGCATAAGATTGCTTGCTAACTGGTTGTGGATCAGAAGGGCTACCAATCTGGGGTGCAAACATGTCACTGTGGCTAAGGTAAGCCATGACGGAAAGGAAGAAAGGCCTAGCGCTGCCTCCAGGCGAGCGGAAGAGTGAGGAGGAGTCAGATAGGTTAAAAACTCTTTTCACAACATTTTAACTAACATAACTGACACACAACCGAAAGTTATTTGATAAAAATTTCCAAAAAAAAAAAAGAATTCTTTATCTAAAACATAGGAATTCAATATCCTGTAGTGCTCAATTCTTTTGAGTACGTATTTGGCTTGGATATATATGTGTGCGTGTGTCTATATATATATATATGCTCACAATTATGCATTCATTTTGTTACAATTAGCAGAGAAGAAAGTATTTTAACTTAGGCAAAACCTATTATTTGGTTCCTGAACTTTTTGACTTTTTCATAATTTGTCTCTAAATATCTATTTTGTTTGATTGAGTTCCTCAACTATTATTTTTCAATTGATTGAATCCTTTTTTGATGGCAACATTATCAATTTTACATCCACCATCAATGACAAGAAAATTATACTCATATATAATATTTATATCTATTTAATAAATTTTTATACTCCATATCCTAAACGAATGTTAGTTATAGGCAACTCAAATATTAAAATTTAGAAGTTCAATGTCAAAAGTTAAATTTTTATAACCAATGTTCATTGAAGATTCCATTATGTTGATGTCAAAAATTATATAGTATTTGAATAGATAATCTTACATGAAATGCATGCGAAATAGCAAAAAAAATATCTCTAAAAATCATGTAGCATGTCAATTATTCTCACCCAATGTTATCAGTCGAAAGTGAAGTATGAAATTAAGAAAACAAAGAACACTAATCAGCATGGACGACAATTTTTTTTTTTTTTTGTTCGAAAAAAAAAAGTAATATATTGTCTTCATTTATGAGTTAATTACATGATAAGTCTAGATGCCAATTATCATATAAAGTTAAAAAGAGACAAAGAATATATATGAATATATATGTGGAAACAAAAAGAGATTCAAAATAGCGAGTGAGATAGAAATTTAGCGTTCTCTCTTTAAAGTTATTATAAAGTGTAGGATTCGAATCCTCCTACTGCTAATTTGTGAAATTAATTTTCATCTAATTTAAAAGGAGAGAGTTACTTCTATTATATAGTTAATCAATATTTAGGTCGTATGATCTCCTTATTAACACAGTTGTTAGAATCGTATGATTTATTATTTGAATCGTATGATTTGAGTCGATTCACCTCAAATTCTATATGAATCTATGGATAAATTGGAAAAATATGAAAATTGATGTCGAATTGTACGAATCAATGGTGAATTATAAGAATCGATACATATTTATGATTTTTACTGATTCTTGTTTATTAAATAAAACGAATTTTATTTGAGAAACTATACAATTAGGGAATAGAAAAAGTCATGGTCTTTTAATTAAAAACATTTAAAGGTTAAAATTTCAAAATAAAAATACAAACTTAACTTTGTTCTTCCTTTTCCGCATTTACTTCTATTCTATGAACTTAACGAGATTGGCAAATATAATCAACTTCATAAATTCTTTTATAATTCTTCTTTTAGTTTATTCTTTTAATTTGGAATATTAACAATATTGATTTAGGTTTTTATTCTTCCTTTCATTTATTTGTTTTTTTCATAGTAGCTATTTGCTTCAACTTTCATTTGGTTTTTATGGAGTAAAAGAACCAGTAGTATCTTCACAGTACTGACTTTTATATTTGACTTTTTTCTTTGGCAAAAGATATACATGATGGCCACTATAAATTCTATTATTTATATTATATTTAATATATTATATTATTAAAAAAATTTTAATAATCAATAGTATCAAGTAATATATATTAAAATTAAGCAATACCTTATATGAAATATACTTTTTATATGAAATATATTGTTTTTTATTAATATTATTAATATGAGATGAATCTTACGATTCGATTCTATTCTCGATTCACAAATTCAAGATTTTGATTTTCAATTCGAATCTCGATTTGACAATTATGCTTATTAATAAAAAAATAAGAGAAATTCAAAATAAATTTATTGAACATGGTTTTATTTTAGGCAGGTGTTGTTTGATGGAAAATTATAATTTTGTTTAAAACATACAATGAATTATATAAATATAAAAATAAATATATTTTATTTTATTTTATCTTTATGGCGAACATATAAATGTAAATTTATAAATTCTACTTAAAACAGATATCTTAAACTTTGACCATGTAATGATTTTTTCCAATTAATATATTTAAAAAAGTAATTCATAATTTACTATAACAACAAAATACAATTAATTATCAAAGTATCAAAATGTATTATAAATATCTTAGAAGTAAAAGCACTAAGTTGATAGTTTTTCTTCTCATGCATGCATTTCTTGCGACTGATTGTGGTGTCTTTTTTATACAGAGGCAGCTAGCTAGACTCTTATTTGAACAATACATAGACTAGTACATATTTACAAGCATTTTTGTTTTAATCTTTATTGCAATACATTAATTTCAACACACCATACTAAAATTGTAATTTTTATTTAGGACTATTTACTTATACATATACATAGATAGATTAATGGCAGTGAACTAGTTATTTGTCAAATCATTGATACCCATTTCTGCCCAGGAACATGAAGATCGGGTGTTGACACGGTAATTTGCCTGTCACGAGTACTTGGACATGGTAGGATGGCTTCCAGCGCCAAATTGGATCTCAAGTTCTAGATTGTGCCATCATTCTTGAACATCCAGCGTAGGCTAGAGGACCCAAATCCACTGTTGATGAGAATAATGGATCGGTCCTCGAGATAATTATAGCTGAGGCACTAAGTTTCTTTCAGCTGAGAGCGTAAAGAGCCATCAGAACAATGAGCCCATCTTTGTTCCGCCTTGTCACCTGTACATTCCCCCAAGGATATGGACTGCTCTTGAATATTCATGGATTGAGAAAGGCAATCAATTTAGCGTTATTGTCCGAGGTATGAACATAAAAAATTATTTCAAAAATAATTTTTTTTCCAAATACACATTTATACATCTGAATTTTTATTAATTGATTATTTCATCACTTGAATATTATTTTAACAATATTTAAGAAAAAGTATATAGTTAAATTTTGATTTTGTACATAATTAATCACTACCATATCTTTTTTTTTTTTTTGACAGAACTACCATATCTTTTTTAAGATAGAACTTTCATGAGCTATGGTAGTATTTACATGTGTCGTAATTTCTCTTCATTCTTGCTTAGTATATATATATTATTTCAAATTTAATTTCAAGTGTTTGATATTTAATCGATAAAAATATAACCCGTTATCCCACATTTCGCGTTACAAATCTAACAATTGGATATAATACAATCAAAGGATAAGCAAAAATTTCCGACATTGGTTAATACTAACTCCCGCCATTTTATTTTATTTTATTTTATTTTTTTGTAAAAGATAATTATGCAAATGAATGATGCATTGAAAGGAATAATAGCAACTTGTGTCTATTACTGATGCCTGCATAAAATCAGAAATGCATCCAGTTCTTACAACAGATGAAAAATGATTATCATTGGAATAAATACTAGAATTCCTTTTTCCCATCATCTCCAAAATTGATTGTGTTCTCTCTCTCTCTGATACAAATATGTGCACCAAATCTAAATTTTGATATTGAAGTAATCCATATCAAAGTGATGTAACCTCACGTAACCATCTTCACCTCCACTTGAGAAACTGTAAAACCAGAAGTGCAACATGTAAGAAAGAGAAACACCTAACATTTAATTCAAAAATATGATCAGAGTAATTTTTAAGGCAAAAAACTACTCAATTAGCCAGTGCAAAGCTCCAAAGTACACATGACACAATGAGCTACTTTACTTCATGATGCCAATAGTACTATAATAACCTCCATGACGGCACACAATAATAGATTGGTATAAACTGACCAGAACAGAGAAAATCTGGAAAGACCTTAGAAACCACAAAACAGAACTTTTTCTATTGTAAACTGGATGTTAGGTTAATTTTCTGCATGCATTACCATAGTTTTGCAGGCACAAAAACACAACGTAATAATGGCAACAGAAAATAAAATTGCATGGATTGATTTCCTTAAGACTAAACATCAGTTGCAGATAACAATTCAAATCTGATTCTCAAATTGAAAGCAACAATATGTGAAGGTATAGCATAAAAAGATAATAGGAAAGTATACCTTTTCCCATCAGGGTTGAAGGCTAAAGCATTTATAGGTCCAAAATGACCTTTCACGCCTCCAATTTCTTCTTGAAGGATCTACACAGGATAAAGTAGAAAAGAAAAAAAAAATTAAAAGGGTGCATTATGATAGATCTTCATATCATAGAAAAACATCATAAACATGAAAAAATGACCTTGTCATAAAATTTGGCTTCAAACTTCCCAGCACGGTGATCAGTGGTCGTAACAGACGAAGCATCCTGACCACCTCCAAGTACAACCTGTAGAGTGCAATATAGTTATGGCTTATGTGCAAGAAAAATTAATGAGAAGAGGTCAAAAGAAACAAAAAACAAAAGGACGCATGTCCCTTTTAATCAGTAGTTTATAATGTCAACTACATTCATTCATTATCAACTACAGTTAAACACGCTGTTAACTATAAAACTCATCTAAGTGGACAAGACAAGAAGCAAGAGAATGAGTCCAGACCCTTTGGCAACTCTGCACCAATAGGCCACACTTGGTCCCGGAACCTGTAACATCTTGGCCTCAGGCCCAACCTATTATCCATCAGTCTATATGCCTAATAATGCAAGACCCATCGGTCAATCTTACATCTAGATTTATTGAGAATCCACTTTAAATTAACATCATTGCAAGAATTGTTATTGCCAGAAATCCCGAGATCATCTTCACTTGAATACATATGTTCTTCAAACAACATTTAAATTGAACAAACCCAATTCCACTTATGCATGTAAAGCAGCGCATGCACTCCAATATATCTATCACTTAAAAAGAAGTGATTTTCCATTTCTCGAGACAATTTTGCATACTTATCAGTCTCCACCTGAAGGTAGGTTCAAAGTTACCAACAAGACACAGCTTATTGGCACAAGATATATGTAACACAGACAAAGAAAGGGACAGACAGGAAACGTGAGATTATGTTACTTGTGAGAAAAGAATGCAACAAAAATTGCAATTTGGACATATAATAGCAAAATAGCCAAAAATCCATCTCTACTTACATGATCAAGAAGTGGAGACATTGTAACTGCATTGACTGGACGTTCCGTCACATAGGTCTTGATCAGAGTCAACGTTCTAATGTCCCAAAGCTGTAAGAGCAGAATAACAATTAAGACACTCAGGAGAGATAAATTTAGCTTGACAGTAATATTGAAAAAGGACAGTAAACCAATTGATGATATTAATGTAAAACTGGAAATTCTACCTTGGCAGACTTATCTAGAGAACCAGTAATGAAGTGTGAACCATCAGAAGACTTTGTAAGTGATGTTATAGTCTTCTTATGCCCAACTTCCTGATCAGTCTCCTTCAGAAGTTTTCCAGTCTGCAAATTTAATAGAAGAGTAAGAATCGGCACATTTAACTCATTAACGAAGACCAACATCTACAGAAGACAATACATAGCAAACATTCAAAACTTGGAGCACTGACAAGGGCCATGTACATGCATACTTGCACACACAACATAACAATTTCTCCAATGCTCAAAAAATTCATCTTCTACCATTTACCTATTTCGACAAGACTGCTTGATTTTGAACACAAGAAACTCCAGTTAGAGACACAAAAACATCATATTATTCAAATTTGTGCAGTAAGGCTGATGTATAGTACCACTTAGTATCCTTAGTCTTACTGAATTATCAATTCATATTTTTTAAGTTATTATTTAGGATAGAGTGTAACTAGATTATATTCAATTGATTAATTCTAAAGGTAAAATTGTTTCGACGAACCTCAGAGTTATGGTTATGAGCTGAATTTTGCTGGACATACTTATCATGTTGCCAGTTTTGCCTCTTCTAAAAAAAGTTCGCAAAGTACTTGAAAATCATTTGGTCTTTATCATGAGCTATCTTAAGGATCAATTAAAATATAATTTCTGCATTTTTTGCTATATCAACTTAGGAGTTTTTATTTGCTTCCTGTTGCTCCACAACACTAGAAAAGTATAAATCGAACAAATAGATTACCTCAGTATCCCATATGCGAATTACGGCATCTTCTCCACCACTTATAATAGTCTTGTTGAGGGGTCCCCAAACGGCTCTGTTAATCCTTCCTTGTGGGCCCTTGAGAACCAGCACAGAATCGCTTGTTTCTTAAAAAGACATAATAAACAAATTTAGATTACCAAATCTATGTAAATATCCTATAAAAACAAAGAAAATGAAATGAAGCAAGTTCACATCCAAATGCTTGAGAGCAATTAACTCCAACATTATTATATATAAAAAAAATTCATGAATACAAATGAAATAATTAATAGGGATGACCCATGTTACGCAACTGATGAGTTACATGTAGCTCAAGTTATTTGCAGGCATGTTAAGCTGACATAATGACTCTAATAGTTGTTAAAGGCGCGTCTTAGGCACAAGCCCTAGCACCTATGATCACATGGAGGCACACGACTTTGTAACATTTCAGTTTACAGCTTTTTTTTCCAATTTATTTAATTGTTTATTCATCTATAATTCTCTAGCATTGACTTGTATGTAAACAAGTTACAAAGATTTCGTGCATCTCTTTTGCGCATTATGTCATTCAGGCGTGTGGTTATGCATTGCACCTAACTTATAGAACACATCTGTCCCTTGCAGCTTTAATAACTATAATGACTCTCCTACCTGCTGACAAAAATCCCCAATTACTTAAACTACTACGAATCTCAAGTGTCATTAGCTATTCCACTAACAATTATACAATAACCTTGAATCATACAAGTTGCAAAATTCAACACTTTAAAAGATATCATCAAGCATAAAGTATAAAATTGGGCAGTAATGAGCTGAACTTACGGTCAGCAGGATCTCTGGCAATGCGTTTAACATGAATAGCAGAAGGTAATTCCATGAAAGGGTCAGTAGTGATGACAGCCAATTTATCACCAACAGAAAAATCAACAGACCTAGCAGGCGAACCGAAATTAAACGAGTACAATTGAGTTCCTGTTTGTACATCCCACAATTTCACTGACTGGTCCGCACTCCCAGTAATCAGTCGCATCGAATCTCCTATTATAAAATAACATTCATCACATCAAGAACTCGCAAATTGAATTAAAATATATATATATATATATATAAAGCTTACTTGAAACATCACAGCACCAAACAGCGCCGTTATGGCCACGATAGGTGCCCAAACGCTCGCCATTATCGGCGAACCAGACGGTAGGAGTGTGGTCTTTAGCACAGGAGAACAAAAGATCTCCTTCCTTGTTGTATTTCAAGAAAGTTAAGGGCCTTTCATGCCCTTTCATCAATATTGGTCTCATCTTTTTCTTTTAGCTGACTCTCTGATCTGATTTGACTAAAGATTACAACTTTCTAAGCCAACCAGCTAACGCTTTATAGAGACAGAAAAATCTATTCGACGAGGTTTCTGTCCGTTTCTATTTAAAGAAAGAGCGTGGGACGATGAAGATGGCGGTGGTTGTGCCGGTGTTGTTAGCGGTGGCTTTGTGTTAGTGGCGGCTGAAACCGAAACTGAAACACAGAGAAGATAGATGAGAAGGAGATGAGATGAGTTAGGGTTTTTAAATCACGAGTTTCTCTATGTAACAGTAATAAATGAAAATTACGATATTAAATTTATTAAATAAAATGAAATTGAATTAATATTTTCTTATTCAAATTAATTATTTTTTTTCACTTCATGGTAACATATATTAAATATTCAGGTGAATTTATTTGTTTATTAAAAAATTAAACTATATATAAAAAATAATTTATTGTTAATCTTCTTATTCTAGTTAATATATTTTTGAAATTACATCTTATATTAAATAGTATTTTTTTTCTTATTTTAATTGAATTATATACTAGATATTAGTTCCATTTATATTTTTACTAGTTTCAATTGTTAATTATAAAAATATTATTACTGGTATCTTATTTATATTTTTTTAAGGAATAATGTCATTACATTATAAAAATATTGAAAATAATCTAGTGGAATTCCAACAAAAATTAAGGTAAAAAATTTTAGTGATAATAAAATTAAATGTAAAAAACATGCTTAAAATTTTAACTCTTACCTAAATAAATAATGTGAAACAGAAATGTGAATATATAAATAAATAAATACTACATAAATTTTATATTCAAATATGAAAAATTTATTTATTTATTATCAATTAATATAGTTATGAATTATTTTATTTAATTAAAAATTATAAAATTTCTTTTAAATTTTATAAAAATTTTAAAATTAAAAACGTCTAAAATATTTTCAAAACATAGACTTTCACCAGTTTTGCTTAAATCCAATTCCAACCTAATGCTATTGGTCATAATCCAAACTTGATAATCCCACATTACAAAGGCCATTTACTTGCAGTTGCAACATGGTCCCTGCTCAAGCTGATTGGCTATCAAGAGAGTTTGCATTTGGAAAATAGAATCACAAGTAGCAACATCAACATAGAAAGAAAAAGGTTCCATATTTCTATTGAATCTTTAGTATAAGCAAATTGCGAACAACATCACATCGTCATGTTTCTGAAACGTGAATTTCCTTATGTACAAACCATTTGAAAAGAAATTATATTATAACCTTCCTGAATGTGGCAGTTACTGGACCGTCATCCCCCTTTTGTATAAAAACCTTAGGAGGCCTTCTTCTTTTTGTATTTCCCAGCACAGACAACGTAGACAAGCATGTTCAAAATGCTGAGCCCGGCTAAAAGCCAGAAGTAATAATCGAGATGACCCTCGTTCAAGTTGTCCGGAATCCATCCTGTCTTCCCACCTGCAGTTGTGAAGTATGTTACCACAGTCAGAATAAATGAGCTTAGATAATTGCCCAAAGATGTCGTCAGCAGTGACAATGCGCTGCATAAACTTCGCATGGCATCTGGGGATTGTTCATAGAAAAATTCAAGCTGCCCAATGAATGTAAAGACCTCTGCAGCACCAACTAACATATACTGTGGAACTTGCCAAAATATGCTAAGAGGCACCGCAGTGTCCTTGTCAACCAACCCTAGCTCATTAGCAAGCTGTAGGCGTTTAATCTCTACCAAAGCAGCGGCAGACATGGATAAAACTGAAATGAAGAGGCCAATGCCCATTCTTTGCAACTCTGAGAAGCCCCTCTCTTTGCCTGTGAACTTTCTAGCGATTGGAACGACAACTCTATCATAGATTGGCACCCAGCAAATGACACTTAAAGTGTCAAATGTTGACAACGAGGCAGGAGGAATGGAGAAGGAACCAATTGTTGTGTCCATGAGCATCCCTTGTTCAACAAACATCGTAGACATTTGGGCATAGACAGCTGAAAAGATAATTCCTGTTGCCCAGATTGGAAACATGCGAACCAAAATCTTCAGTTCCTCCACTTGTGTCACTGTGCAGAGCCTCCATGTATTGGAGAAGTCCCCAGTTTTGGCCTCAACTTCTGAAATTACAGCAGCTTTATCAAGGCACCTGCATAAATAAGTTTTACTTAAAATTGCTATGCAGCATTAATTCAAGGGCTGTAAACTAAAGGAATCTTGCACGCAGTGTGTGATAGCAAAACGTATGTTACAAGATAATTATCATTCTTAAGGTCATGGTGTTAGCCTGTACATGCATGACTACTTATTATAGTGTACTAGGGCAGCATAGAAATTCAACAATTTCAATGCGTTCTGCAAGTAATTGACAAAGAAAAAAAAAAAAGCAAGACATCCAAAGACTTTATGAGTTCATAGCTGTTCTCTAACTGTTTGAAATCCCATCTAGTAGACAAACCACACCCACCAACACAACCTATACAAGCTCATTTTGTGCCAAAAGAAACAAATAAATAGGTTAGTAGAATAACTAAGCGTAACAAAGAAGATGAAAATTACTTCAATTCATTGCTGTGCTCCAGTTTTCTGCTCCCTTCTATGGCAGATTGTCCATCTGGTGTTTCGTATAGGAGACTGCTATCAACAGGAACCTCCAGAGTCCGCTTATGGAAAGATGCAATCAAGACCTGGCACATTCTTGTAAGAGGACTCCCTCCTGGTTTCTGAAATCTATAGAGGGGTGTGCCTGAAAAAAAGCTTACGATAGCAATGCCCATAAATAAAGCTGGAATTCCAAATCCCAAACCCCACCCAGCATTGTCTTGAATATATACTATTAAACTACTTGATACAAGAGCACCAATGTTAATAGAAAAATAGAACCAGTTGAAGAACGATCCCTTCGTCACCCTTTCCTTAGGATCTGTGTCATCAAACTGGTCAGCCCCAAAGGAAGAAACACACGGCTTGATACCACCAGTCCCAATAGCAATCAAATAGAGCCCAAAGAAGAATACTGCATACTGAGCTGGACTTGCAGAAGGACAAACAGAATCCACACATGATGGTGGCCTTAATGCAGGAATTGACGCCGAAATTGTCAAGGTACACATTCCCTACGCCAATTAATAACTCTACAGTAATGAGTTGTATAAAACACATTCCGAATAGATGCAGCAAAGAAAAAACCATCTGACATAGAATATATGCTCCATGTCTATCAAAATCCAAAACACTAAAATAACCTCATTCAAAGATTTCTTGAAAATATTTCAGAAATTTTCAAGGTTGTTGACAAATTAAAAGCAATCAGCCTTCCACTCTTAAGATATCTAATGCACATTTCTACCAAAATGCAAATGAGTTTTAAGAAAGCAATCGACACAGCATACATTCTTTCTGTATCTTTCTTTCACTGATCAATGCTAAATGATTTTCTTTTATTAGCATTTCTTCAGTCCTCAAATGAATAGATTAAACAAAACTGATATCTTCTTGTTAATGCTTATTCTAACTCAATATAGGAACACAATGATCAATGCTCAAGTTACAATAGCAGAATTTACACTTAATATTTAGGGATACCTTTAGGCTCCACAGCCAAGGTCATAAATAAAAATTTAATGAATCAAATAAATCACAAGAAAGTCAATTTTTTTCCTTTCAAATTTCTTTTAAGAAAAAATCGCCCAATTGTTGTTGCAAATTAGTAAATTCCTGAAATACTTGAACTATAAGACTGGCCAAAATCCAACCAGAAATGTCTTCAACTTCAGTTACCCATTTACCCAAGTAGAAAAGACCCATAGCATGAAAATTTCTAGCAGAATGTGAAAGGTTGGAATAGTAGTAATTAACTTTATTTCAGGCCCATTTAAAGTAGAAATCTAAGAATCTCTGAGGAGATTTTTTTCATTTTTCTTTTGGTTGTGAAGATAAGATAATTTCATCAAACTGCCACAATATTGAAATGAGAGAGGACCAAAGAGAATGAAATGCATGTTGACCTCAAAATAAAGTCATCAAATGAAATGAGAAAAA
This sequence comes from Mallotus japonicus, assembly GCA_949634005.1. Classification (NCBI taxonomy): domain Eukaryota; kingdom Viridiplantae; phylum Streptophyta; class Magnoliopsida; order Malpighiales; family Euphorbiaceae; genus Mallotus; species Mallotus japonicus. The sequence continues at coordinate 9,914 of CATIWK010050288.1, read as the reverse complement.
CATCCCATATTCAACATGTAGAGTCATTAGTTGAGCCAACTAATTGAAGTGAAATAACAGCCTGCAAGTTTAGCTCTATTGGCTAGAACATTGTGAAGATTAGTGGAGATAAAGTTATGTGGTCAAGCAAATGAAATATGGTACTATTCTATACCGAAAAAAATAATTAAAAAAAAAAACAACAGAGTTAGCTAATATTACAATGAAGTAGATAGTGGAGAAAGCAGCAATTGTCCAATATCTTCCCCAATAAGCATCTGCCAGAACAGCTCCAATGAGAGGCGTAATGTAGCATGTGCCTGCCCAAGTGGTAACATTTCTTGCAGCATCCACATTTCCTTCATGCAGCTTATTGGTGAGATAAGTAACAAGATTCGTGGCAATGCCATAATAGGCCAATCGTTCACAACATTCAGTGCCTGAATGTCATATGACAAAGTCAAAAAAGGATGGATTCTGTAATACAAAGAACAGTGTGAAGAACAACGATAGAATACCCAAAATGAAAGGACATGCTCTCCATTTTCCAGTCTTCTGCTTGAGGACAGGATTGCCTTTAAGGTCAACTGAGCCATCTCCAGTGTAGAGCCCATTGCTTTTGTTCTAAAGAAACAACGTGAAACATCATATGCAAGTGACAAAATGTAATGCTATTTTTGAAGAAGACAAGGGCATTTATGACAGGCAAGTGCTAAGTTTGCACCATGAAACCTAGCAGAACCTCAGTCAATCTAACAATCTAATTGCTGACAGACTAATACAATCACAGTCAATAATAACCTTGTTGTGCTGCTCCAGCATAGAGACTCAAAACTAAGGGGCAAGCAGGCTGTTTAAATCTACCATTTTCAACCAAATCGAAAGCCAAAAAAAAAAACAGAAAACGACTTAATTAATCATAGGTAAAAAAAATTGACAATTTTACTGAAAGAACACAAGAGAAGTACAATTAAACATGAAAACCGGGCGAAAGAAATAATATAAAGCATAACTCTACCACCGACAAAAATCAAACTTCCATAAAAAGAAACGATCATCGGAATTCACACAGTCCATCCCAAACTAAAAAAATTCACAATCAAAAGAAAAAATCCATCAAAACCCGGAAACAAATTTCATAACTTTTGAGAATTAAACCGTACCTAACTGCGAAAAATCGAACAATCAGATAATTCAAAACATTAATCAACCATAACATAAAAAGAGTAAAGACAGATAGAATTGAGGGTACCTCATCAAGGAGTCCGTCCTCCAAAAGGGTCCTTTGTTCCTCCCGCGAATCCATGTTTAAAGTTCAGTATCTTTGAAAAGATTCAACAATCTTAATCCACCACAACAGTGAGAAGACGAAGAAGATAATATAGAAGATGCAAGATTCTTTTTCTTTTTCGTATCAAAAAGAAGAAAAAAAATTAAAAATGGCCCAATCCCATGAACGAATCTGTAAATTGTAACTATTTTGTAGATGTCGTCCAATGATTAACTAACTTGTTGGGTCCCTGAGTTCAATTAACTCATCGATTTGTGAGACTGTTCTTGAATTTTTCAAGACTTCCGTCATGCAAAAGAAATCTCGGCGGCTCGGCCCACTTTTTTATACTTATTTAGTCTCTTAAATATAAAAATAAAATTTTAGTATTATTATTTATTTATTTCGCTTCTAAAAGTATAATTAATTTTATGAACAAAACCAAGGTATGATTAATTTTTACTAGCTCATAATATTATAAATTAAAAATTTTTATTTTTCATTAGAATACGTATTTCGAATAATATAATAAAATTTATTTTAATCAAAGTGTAAACTAACATATATTTTATATTTAATTATTTCAAAATAAAAATAAAAATAAAAATGTGTGCATATACAAATTATAAATTAATGGAAAATTATAGAATAACTTTGATTTCTATTTACTTTATTTTCACTTTATTCTTATTACTATTTGATGAAAGTGTATTGAATCATCCACCCTCCACCACTTGGTTCAAGTGGTTAAGTCCACTTGAGGTCATCGGTTCAAGTCCTAGGGATGTCGTCCTTAGGTATTTAAATGTTGAGCTACCCACTTAGGGCTGGCTAGTTCCAGCCACGGGGTCAGTTTTGTTTAAAAGTTGATGGCTCAGATCCCCCTCCCCCTCCACTTCCATGACCAAAAAAAAAAATTAAATCATCCCATGGTAGTAATTAATAAAGTAAGATTTACTTTATAAAAAATAAAGTATTCATATACTACACCTTAATTAATATATATTTTTTAAACAAATATAAATAAAATAAAATAAACTTAACTACACTAATTAAATAAAAACAAAATTATAAATTAATTAAATAATTTCTAAAAATGTGATATTTATTTATTAATTTTAGATTTATAATTTTTCATAAAAATGTTAAATAATATAAATAAATTTAGATATTTTATGTCGAAAATATGACATCCATTTATATATAATAAATTTTTTAAAAAAAATATTAACAGCTATTTTTATCAAGAAAATTCTAGAGTTACTTTGTTTTTTACTTACTTTATTTTATTTACTATTGGATGAAAGTGTATTTTCTCATCCAATGATGGTTATTAACAAAGTACATTTTACTTTGTAAAAATCAAAATAACCTTAGAATGCACCACTTATCTACTTTTCAATCTCTTTGAAAATCAAAATTCTCTGAAATATTCTTATTCCAACAAATTCAACTCATATCCATCTGTTTTTTTTATTTTTTTCTTTGGAAATTTTTGAAAAAATTAAGTATTTATTTATCCATAAAAAATTTATTAAAAATGGGAGTCAATGAAAGTTGTTGATTAGGTAAGATTTTCATATTCAAAATTTGGGATTAAAAAGCTAAAAGTATAAATTAAATCAGATAAAAGTTAATGTTGTTATAAGTTCAAATTAATTTTTAGTAATAAAATATGAATCTCAAGCATTCAAATTGTCAGTGCTTGAATTTGGTTTTGTTGGTGCATTCAAGTTGTCTTATATCTGCTTAGGATCTGATCTTAATATCATAGTAAATTTTTTGGTAATTTGTTTGATTCATTTTTTTATTTAAGAAATAATAAAATGTATAAACTATAAATATTCGTAATATATTGATCTATAAAATATCAATATTTTTTTTTATAACTTATTGATGCTTTCAAGAAAATTAAAGCACTAGACTACTCAATTTTCAGAAACTTTAAAATGTTATTCTCCGGGAGATTGGGAGGGCAGGTAGTGGTGGAGTTCTGCAGGATTTCACAGGTAAATGGATTACTGGCTTTGTGAGCAATGTGGGGATTTGTTCTGCAGTGCTGGTAGAGCTTGGGTAGCTTATTATGGCCTTTTATTTAGCATGGAACAATGGGCACACAGGTAAGTCATTTTAGAATTGGACTCTCAGGTGGTTGCTAATATGCTGGTGACTTGATGGCCATAGGTATCTCAAACCTTCTTCATCGTCAATGGAAGGTGCAGATCTAGCATGTTTATAGGGAAGGGAATCAAGTGGCTGACCTGCTTGCTTCCCTTTCCCTTAGCTATGATATGGGCTATTATGAGTTGGCTCTGCCTCCAACAAGAGCTGGTATGGTTATTCTGGAAGATCTGGCAGCCATTTCTTTTGCTAGAAGTGTTTAGTCTCTGTGGGGATCCTCTCCGTTGTATCCCAAAACAAAAAAAAAAAATTTATTCTCCATTTTTCCATTTCTCGTGTACATGCAACATTGATACAAAAATGAAATCATAGACTCTTACTAGTTTTGCTTAAAGCAAACCCAACGTTATTGGTCATAATCCAAACTTGATAATCCCATGACACTAAGGCCGTTTATTTGCATCATGATCCCTACTCAAGGTAATTGGCTATCACGAGAGTTTGCATTTTGCAAAATAGAAAAACCCCTACCTGAGTGATTTAATTTCACAAGTAGCAACATCAACATGAAAGAAAGGGATCTGATGTTTCTATCAAATCTTTAGCATAAGCAAATTGTGAATAGAAATATAATACAAAAACAATAATAATCCTTCAAACCCTAAAGAAAGAGGCTCCCTTCAAAGCATTTTAGGTCATGGATCCAATTCTAATTCATTACGAGGGTTAAAGTTCCTCGATTGTTCAAGAACAAGAAAAAAAAAACCAAGACAAAGGTCACATCATCAAGTTTGTGTAACATAATTTTTCTTATGTATAAACCATATGAAATAAAATATAACCTTTCTGGTGGGCGTTACTGGACCATCATCCCCCTTTTGTATAAAAACCTTAGAAGGCCTTCTTCTGTTTGTATTTCCTAGCACAGACCACGTAGATGAGCATGTTTGCAATGCTGAGTCCGGCTAATAGCCAGAAGAAATAATCAAGATGACCCTCGTTCAAGTTGTCTGGAACCCATCCCGTCTTCCCACCTGCAGTTGTGAAGTATACTACCATAGTCAGAATAAATGAACTTAGATAATTGCCCAGAGAACTCGTCAGAAGTGCCAATGCGCTGCATAAACTTCGCATGGAATCTGGGGATTGTTCGTAGAAAAATTCAAGTTGCCCAATGACTGTAAAGACCTCTGCAACACCAATTAACATGAACTGTGGAATTTGCCAACATATGCTAAGAGGTACGGCAGCATCCTTGTCAGCCAACCCTAGCTTGTTAGCAAGCTGTAGGCGTTTAATCTCTACAAAAGCAGCAGCAGACATGGATAAAACTGAAATGAAGAGGCCAATGCCCATCCTTTGCAACTCAGAGAAGCCCCTCTCTTTTCCCGTGAACTTTCTAGCAATTGGAACAATGAGTCTATCATAGATTGGCACCCAGCAAATGACACTGACAATGTCAAATGTTGACAAGGAAGCCGGAGGAATGGAGAATGAACCAATTGTTGTGTCCATGAGCATCCCTTGTTCCACAAACATTGTAGACATTTGGGCATGGACGGCTGAAAAGACAATTCCTGTCGCCCAGATTGGAAACATGCGAACCAAAATCTTTAGTTCCTCCACTTGTGTCACTGTGCAGAGCCTCCATGGATTGAAGAAGTCCCCAGTTTTTGCCTCAGCTTCTGAAATTACAGCAGCTTTATCAAGCCACCTGCATAGAAATAAATTTTTACTTAAAATTGCTATGTGGCATTAATTGGACATAGTTCACGATAGCAAAACATATGTTAAAAGATAATTATCATCCTTAAGGTCATGATGTTGGCATGTACAAGCACGACTACTTATTATAGAGTGTACTAGGACAGTACAGAATTCCAACATTTTCAATGAATTCTGTGTATAAATTGGAAAAAAAAAAGCAAGACAACCAAAGACTTAAATGAGTTCATAACCATTCTCTGACTATTTGAAATCCTATCTAGTAGACAAACCACCCCCACCCACCAAACTTACACAAGCTCATTTTGTGCCAAAAGAAACAAATAAATGGGTAAGTAGAATGACTAAGAGAAACAAAGAAGAAGAAATTTACTACAATTCATCACTGTGCTTTAGTTTTCTGCTCCCTTCAATGGAAGATTGTCCATCTGGTGTTTCACATAGGAGACTGCTATCGATTGGAACCTCCAGATTCCGCTTATTGAATGATGCAACCAGGACCTGGCACATCCTTGTAATAGGACTCCCTCCTGGTTTCTGAAATCTATAAAGAGATGTGCCTGAAAAAAAGCTAGCAATAGCAATGCCCATAAATAAAGCTGGAATTCCAAATCCCCAACCCCACCCAGCGTTGTCTTGAATATACACTATCAAACTACTTGATACAAGAGCACCAATGTTGATAGAAAAATAGAACCAGTTGAAGAAAGATCCCTTCTTTACCCTTTCCTTAGAATCTGTGTCATCAAACTGGTCAGCCCCAAAGGAAGAAACACACGGCTTGATACCACCCGCCGCAATAGCAATCAAATAGAGCCCCAAGAAAAATACAGCATACTGAGCTGGATTTGCAGAAGGACAAATAGAACCCACACATGGATGTGGTTTTAATGCAGGAATTGATGCCGAAATTGTCAAGGCACACATTCCCTATGCCAATTAATAACTCTTCAGTAATCAGTTGTATACTTGTATAATGCACATTCTGAATGGAAGCAGAAAAGGAAAAATCATCTGACATAGCACATATGCTCCATGTCTATCAAAATCCAAGACACTATTACAATTTCATCCAAAGTTTTCACAAAAATTTTTCAGAAATTTTCAAGGTTGTTGAAAAATTGAAAGCAATGAGCTTTCCAGACATCTAATGCACATGTCTACCAAAATGCAAACTAGTTTTAAGAAAGCAATCAACACAACATGCATTCATTCTGCATCGTTCTTTCATTGATCAATGCTAAATGATTTTCTTTGACTAGCATTTCTTCAGTCCTCAAATCATTAGATTAAAAAGAACTGATATCCTGCCGTTAATGCTTGTTGTAGCTCAATATAACAGCACAATGATTAATGCTTAAGTTACAATAGAAGAATTTCCATTTATTTCATGATACCTTTAGGCTCCACAGCCAAGGTCATAAATGAAAATCTTGTGAATCGAATAAATCACAAGAAGTTAGACTTTTTCCTTTCAAATTTCTTTTAAAAAAGCATATCACCCAGTAGTTGACACAAATTAGTAAATTCCTAAAATGCTTGAATTAGAAGATGGGCCAAAATCCAAACAAAATGCCTTCAAATTCAGTTACATATTTTTCCTAGCAGAAACGACCCATTAGCATGAAAAATTCCTAGCAGAATGCCAAAGATTGGAAACAGTAGTAATTAACTCTATTTCAGGCCCATCTAAAGTTTTTACTAAGAATTGCAGAAACTTCTTTTCATTTTTCTTTTGTTTGTGAAGATAAGATAATTCCATCAAACCACCACAATATTGAACAAAAAAAGGATTGAAGAAAATGAAATACACGTTGACCTCAAAATAGAGTGACTAATGAAGTAAGAAAAACATGCCATATTCAACATATAGAATTGTTAGTTGAGCCAATTAATTGAAGTGAAATACTGTAGGTTTACATTGGCTTGAACAATGTAAAGATTAGTGGAAATAAAGTTTTGTGGTCAAGTAATTGAAATATGGTACTGTACCCGAGAAAATAATTAAAGAAGACAGAGTTGGCTAATATTACAATGAAGTAGATAGTGGAGAAAGCAGCAATTGTCCAATATCTTCCCCAATAAGCATCTGCCAGAACAGCTCCAATGAGGGGCGTAATGTAGCATGTGCCTGCCCAGGTGGTAACATTTCTTGCAGCAGCCACATTTCCTTCATGCAGCTTATGAGTAAGATAAGTAACAAGATTTGTGGCAATGCCATAATAGGCCAAACGTTCGCAACATTCAGTACCTAAATGTCATAAGACAAGGTCAAAAAAGGAGGGATTATGTAATACAAAAAACAGTGTGAAGAACAACGAAAGAATACCCAAAATAAAAAAACATGCTTTCCAATTTCCAGTCTTCTGCTTAAGGACAGGATTGCCTTTAAGGTCAACTGAGCCATCTCCAGTGTAGAGCCCATTGCTTTTGTTCTAAAGAAACAATGTAAAACATCATATGCAAGTGACAAAATGTAATACTATTTTTGGTTGGTCAAGTAAACAAATTATATACAAAGAAAAGATGACAATAAATCCACACTGCCATCAGGACATCCAACAAAACTAGGATATCAAATGAAGTCGTTACTGATATATCTGAAAAAAACTACTACTACCTCTTTTAGAAAAAGGAAGTGATCATCTTATCATTCAGTGCACAAAAATAAGCCAATATATGGACACATATAGAATTGAACCAAAAACTAGACATTCCACACATAAAAGTTCACGAGACACCTATTTAAACAAGACTACCATCAGGTAATTAGGTAATTCTTTCCCCTGCGTGCAATTTTCCATAAGTAGCTATCTTCCTCCTGAATTAAAATTAGTATTTTAGCAAAGGGCTATCCAGGAAAGAGCATATCAATGCTAAATCATGATACCTCTAACATAAACATCATTAAGTGAAAATCAGTTGGGATCAATGCAGTTTCAAAGAAGACAAAGGCCTTTACGACAGCTAAATGCTAAGTTTGCACCATGAAACCTAGCAGAACCTCATTCAATCTAACAATCTAATTGCTAACAGACTAATACCATAAATAAAGGTCATCGCACAGTCATTAATGACCTTGTTGTGCTACTCCAACACAGAGACTCAAAATCAAGGGGCAAGCAGGGTATTTAGTTCTACCATTTTCAACCAAATGACAGCCAAAAAAAAAACGGAAAACGACTTAATTAATCATAGCTTAAAAAATTGACGCTTTTACTAAATGGAACAGAAGAGCAATACGATTAAACATTGAAACCTGGTGAAAGAAACTATATAGAGCATAACCATACCATCAACAACAATCAAATTTCCACAAAAAGAAAGGATCATCCAGAATCACAATCCATCCCAAACTAAAAAAATCGCAATCAAAAGAAAAAACCCAGAAACAAATTTCACAACTTTTGGGTATTAAACCGTACCTAACTGCGAAAAATCGAACAATCACATAATATAAAACATTAATCAACCATAACATAAAAAGAGTAAAGACAGAGAGAATTGAAGGTACCTCATCATGGAGTCCATCCTCCAAAAGGGTCGTTTGTTCCTCCCGCAAATCCATGTTTAGAGCTCTGTATCTTTGAAAAGATTCAACAATTTTAATCCACCACAACAGTGGGAAGACTGATACGAGTAAATTACAAGCAAAATGTCATTTAGAAACAATGGGAGTCGTTTGGTCTATTAGTTATAGCAGCTGCCAATTTCTGTTACTGAATACTGCCAAAGGAATGTAACAGATATATTTTGTGATCCTTACTAAGGAAACATCACGCTTATTGAATGAAAAATTTCTTTTCCCTTCTTGAACATTCTCTCCTCTCTTCTTTCTCTCTAATTTCTTAGATACAATTTCTGGTTGTATCATCTGATGTCAGAGCAGCGAACCTTGCACTGAGCCAGTATCTATCTCCCTAATATCCAAATCAGTGAATCATGTCCAAGCTAAAAATACAAGATTACAAGAACAAAAAGAGATGGAAGATACCATTAGAAACATTGTGAAATGAATGATCCAGGAAAACAACAAGAAACAAGAAGAAATTAACAAGAAGCAAGAAGAAATGTTTACTGCTATGTTTTCTGAGCTCAAACACCTCATCTCTGCGATTACTCCTCCATCTCAACCACCCTCATCTTCATCTTCACCTATTAACAACACTCAAAACCCAAATATTCCAACTATTCCAAAACCCAGTTCCTCAGATCCCAACCGTACCCATTAACCAATACACCAACAACACACATCCAACCCCCTCTGCAGTACCTTCATTCATCAACTTGACCAACCATTCACAACAATCACCTACCTCCAACCCTTATCATATGGCCATGAGATTTACCAAAATTGAATTTCCCCGATTTGATGGAGAAGATTTGGAAGGGTGGCTATTCAAGTCTGAAAGGTTTTTTCAAGTGGATTTCACTCCACACAGTGCCAAGGTGAATTTAGCAGCAATACACATGGAAGGAAAGGCGTTACAATGGCACCAATCACTTGTGAAGAATCGAAATCACATAGAAGCACCACCATGGGAAGAGTATGTCACTGCTCTTAAGGGTAGGTTTGGTGAGCAGGTATATGAAGACCCTATGGCAGATTTAAAAGGGTTAACTCAGATAGGTACCCTTCAGGAATATTTGGAAGAATTCGATATATTATCTCACAAGGTTATATCAGAAGATTCTCACATATCCTCATATCTTCTTGTACCAGAATTTGTTCTTCTCAAATCAGTTTTGAATATGTTTGTAAATATTAGTTGTAACCTCTCCTTTAGAATAGGCATTCTGTTGTAACATCACCTGTATA